>WOVY01005979.1:0-59385 GCA_013436015.1 Rhipicephalus annulatus | reverse complement strand
TTGATTGCTTCACCTTTGCAGCAAAGCTGTGACTTTGTATTAGAAAATTTCAATATTTGCACACCCCTTGTGATTAGTTAGTAATAACAATAATATCTGGGGTTTTACATGCCAAAATCATTATAGGATTAAGAGGAACGATGTAGTAGAGGACCACCATGGTCAGTATTGAACCCGCAACTTTGAGGTCAGCAGCAGAGCACTGTAGCCACTATACCAGTGTGGCAGACAGTTAAAGTGTAAAATGGTATACGATTGCATGTACTTGGTGGTGTGAGCAGTAACGTTGCCTCTAGGTGTGCTGGCTACAGAAGTGCTTCAGTCTTCATCCTTTGGTTTGGCACCAGTGCCACAGTTTAATAAATAACTACATTGCTCCAGATCTAGTATTTATACAACTTGCTTAAATTTCTTTATAAGAAAGAGCCCCTAAATAAAAGACTATGAGCTAATTATTATTCTAAAATTATTTACCAACATGAGAGGGGAAATATGCCATTGGCTCTAGAAATGCCAGAGGGAAGTTATTAGTAGAGTTCGCAGAACGTAATAATTTACCGATCCTTAATACCTCTTCTTCAGAAAATGGGGTAACTGTAAGTGGATGTGGCGCAGTTCTAATGGTGAAATTAAGAATGAAATAGACTTCATTCTGTGCACACCCAGGCATTGTATAAGGTGTAGAAGTACTTGGCAAGACCCGATGCAGTGATCATAGAATGGTAAGAGCTCGAATTCACCGAGATTTAAAAAAGCAAAGGCATAATTTGATACACAAGAAGCCAATTAATGAGCTAGCAGTGAGAGGGAAAATACAGGAATTAAAAGATTCCTTTCAGAATAGATTCGAGGCTCTAAACAAGATAACCCACGATCGCGTTGGCACAATGAACGATAATCTTACTAGTATCATCAAAGAGTATGCAATGGAAGTTGGAGGTACACTAACTAGACAGGACACAGGCAAACTCTCAGGAGACAAAAATCTTATGAGACGACAAACCATAAAAGCCTCAAATGCACTGACAATATAGAGCTAGTGAAGCTTTCGAAGTTAATCAATAGGTGCAAGATAGCTGACATCAGAAGGTATAACATGGAGAGAATTGAGCAGGATGTAAAAAGCAGCAGAAGCCTGGAAGCTCCGAAAACAAACTTGTGCATCGTCAAAAATCTGATGTATGCATTGAGGAACAAGGAAGGCAATGTCATAACCAATATGTATAGAATAGTTGAGGTGGTGGAGGAGTTCTACAGAAGCTGGAAACAACCAGGATGACATCATAAGAAGAAGCAATAGTAGCCCAGGGAAATTCGACATCCTACCAGTAATAACAGGGGAAGTAAGGTAAGCCCTAGAAGAAATGTGAAGAGGCAAAGTCGCTGGTGAGGATAAGTTAACAGTGGACCTGCTGAAAGATGGCAGAGAAATTGTGTTAGAAAAACTAGCCACCTTATATACGAAGTGTCTCTTGATGGGAAAGTTAGAATCTTGGAAGAATGCAAACATCATTTTAATCTTTAAGAAAGGAGATGTCAAAAACTTGAAAAATTACAGTCCGACTAGCTTACTGTCAGTTCTCAACAAACTATTTACAAGAATATTAGTTAATAGAATTAAGGTGACATTATAGTTCAATCAACCAAAGCACCGAGCAGGATTTCGTACAGGCTTTCTGTATGAATTCCTGTACTGAAAGCCTGTACAATCTGTACAGTCTACTATTCCTGTACGGATAGTAGACCATATTTACAGTATCAATCAGGTAATAGAGAAATGCGTGGGATACAACCAATCCCTATACATAGGTTTCATAGATTACGAGAAGGCATCGAGACATCAGCAGTAATGAAGGCACTACAGAATCAGGGCGTTGACGAATCCTACATAAACATCCTGGAGAAAATCTACAGTGGATCCACGGCCACCATAGTTGATCATAAGGAAAATGACAGAATCCTAACAAAGAAGGGTGTAAGGCAGGAGGAAGACACGATCTCTCCGATGCTATTCACCGCATGTTTACAGGTTTCAGAACCTTAGACTGAGAAGAGTTAGGTATAAGAATTCATGGAAAGCATCTTAGTAACCTGCGATTCGCTGACGACGTTACCTTGATGTGTAACTCGGGACAAATAACATCTCCTGATTACTGAATTGGACATCGAAAGCAGAACAGTAGATCTGAAAATTATTATGCATAAAACTAAAGCAATGTGCAACACTATCAGCAGAAAACAGCTCTTTGTGATAGGTGCAGAGACGTTGGAAGTTGTAAAGGAATATGTCTACTTAAGACAGGTAGTAACCGCGGAGTGGAACTATGAGAGTGAAATAACTAGAAAAATAAGGAGGAGGTGGATCGCATCTGGCAAGCATTCTGAAATCGTGAATGTAAATCTGCCACTAACCCTCAAAAGGAAGGTACAATTGAACCCACATATATTGAATTTCGGGTATATTGAATTTGCAAGTTTTACCCTTGAAGTTCCTTTGTAAGAGTATAGAAATTTGCACGTTTATCGAACGGTATTTTTACCCACCTTCGATATATTGAACACACGCAAGCTGGAAAGGACGCTTTGCACTTTGCTCCTGCTCGAAGAGCAGGAGCAAAGGAGCCGACAACCTTCTTCTTCCGCCTTTTCGCCTTTTTTGTTTTGATAGTTTTGATCAGCCAACCAAAGCTCGCGCCTTTTGCTGTTGCTCTTGCCGGTAACCATCACCCCAAGAGCCCTTTGTTGGCAGAGTCCCCTTCTGTTGTTGCGCCATCTACGTACCACCGCATGTGCAGCATTCTTCTTTTGCATATGTGGTCTGCAAAGCCGCTGCCGACTGCTTGAATTGTCAGCTTCTCGTGTAGCTAAGGTCAGCATCAAGAAACTCCCATGACCAGTTCTTTTTGATTTTGACTATGATGTCCTTAACAACAGTTTGTTCCCCGATACACTCTGCTCTCTTGTTGTCTCATAGTGTTACAGCTCTAATTTTCTTTTTCATTGCTCGCTGTATCGTCTTAAACTTAAGTTGAACACTCTTTGTAATCTTTCAGGTTCCTGCTCTGTAGGTAAGTACCGGTAATATGCAGCTTTTACATACCTTCCTCTTAAGGGGGGACGGGGCTTTGGTATCGCGAAAAATGGCAAAAAAATCTATCTTTTTAAAAATCAAGTTTTCAGTGTCTGGAACTATTTTTCTTTCCTATTCCAAAATATGTACACTGAAAAATTTGTTTTACCCTCCTAGGTTGCGAAACTTTTTCTAGAAATTGTGAGAAAGTTATAGCTTGGCAATGGCGTGGCCGGGAGCCGGCTTTTTGGGCTCATTGGAAAGAGCATTTCTCAGTGTTTAAATTTCCCGCCTCAGCTGACTCCTCTCTTAGAGAACAAGTGCACACAAAGCAAATGTTTGATGGTCATTTCGAGGCCCATGATTGGCTGTAGCCGCCATCTTGCTTCAGCTAGCCTCGCCATTGACCCGACGCTCTCTCCAGGAGATTGTCGTCTGCTGCTTGTGTGTCGCAAGGACATGGCTCTGAAAATCGCTACTTCGCGACGTGTTCATGGCTTAATAATCACTTAGGATATAATTACGCTTTAGTAAGGAGCTGTAAACGGATGCACGATCAGATTGCTACGAGTGGGCGCGTAGTCTAAGACCGCAGCGTGTCATCGGAGTCATCTTTAGACCAAGCTCCGGCGATGGCGACACTGCGGGCAAAAATGATGCGCTAGTGCACTTGTGGCGATGTGCTTCTGCAAACAACGAAGCTGTAAGCGGATTCATGATCCTATTACTACGAGCAGGCGCGCGATTGTACGAGCACAGCGCGTGATTAGAGTCTTCTTCAAGCAGCTTCGCTTACGAGGAGACTGCGGGCAAGAACGACACGCTAGCACACTCGTGGCGATGTGCTTCTATGCAAGCAACGAAGCACATCACTCGCTAACTCCTAGGAACTGCGGACAGGCGTTTTACGCATCGGCAGCGGACCCCACAATAAAGCCCGTAACACCCCCCTCCACTGCCAAAGATTTGCTCAGAACACCGGCTAGCAGTTTTGCGCGTCGTCCCTCACCAAGCGCAGCGCAGTGCGTACCGACTTTTCCCGTCATAGCTACACATTTCACACATCATCACCGAACGCCGCTGCCAAGTGCATCACGCGCCGGCTGCATTGTCCACGCAGCCCCGCACTGCACAGTTATATAGAGTGCTGTCAATAAGCATTTGTGATACGATTTAGACATGTGTGGAGCCGTGCTTGGTATCGCCATGAGCGTATATGAATGTTCTGAAACAATGAAAACCTCGTAGCTTAGTGTTTCTGCAAACGGCCGTATGATGATGCATTTAATGGCTAGAATGGCAAAGAGCATGTATGAAGCAGAGCATAAATTTTTATATGGCCGTCTCGCGTCATTAAATAAAGTGCTAAAAAATTCCTATGCCACCAGTATTCCGCCCGTAATTTTGTTATTTGGAAAGAAGGCATGGGCTGTCATGGTGCGAGTTATTTTTTTATGCAATAAACCTCTCTATGCATATAGAAATGTTCAGTGATTATTTGTATTTAGTACTTAATTACACTAATGACAGCTTTAACACAATAAAAATGTGTAATCATTTCAGTGTATGTTCTTATTCAATTACAATTGTTTCTGTCATGCTTATTACACCGATCCTTCCTACAAAGAGCTTGGTTTGACATCCGTACTTGTTCTTTGTAAATTAAGAAAAAGGAGGTTATGAAAAAAAAAAAAGGGAGGCACAAAGGCACACTGGGCAGAGACCACCTGCCCGAGAAGTTAAATATCAGAAGACAAACCTGAGATCACAATTTTTAGGTGTTCTAGAGATGTTAAATCGAAGTTGACACTTAAAACACAGTTTTCTCAATACTATTTTTTGGGCATTATGCTCAGCCCTTCCACGAGGTTCAATGAAGAAAAATTATACTTTTTCTCTTATTAGGTATTTTGTAGTCTCGCCTCGAAATTTTTTATGGAAGCACTGTGAGGCCATTCTTAGTGTTAGTGTGTGATTTTTATCAATGTCCAATCAGAACCAAGAAAGTCCATTGAAAAAAACTTGTAGAAAACTTTGAAAGGCTTTTTCTCACAAGTGTGTTTTAGACACTGTGCATTGCTCGTGGAAAATGTAGCACAGGAAGGACTGATTTTGATCCAGTTTTCTTTTTCCTGAATCGCAAAACATTTCTTAGAGTCTGACAATCTTTGAATTTTGTTTATGGCCCAGTTTTTTTTATTTTAGAAGATGACTTGTACATGACACTGTTTCTGACAATGGGCGTAGGCAGCCATGATGATCTCTGTATATGTTACGGTGCATCATATATATACGGTACATCATATATTTTATATTTTGTGCCCCGTCACAATATATATAAAAAAAGAGAAGTGAAAAAAAAAGTTGAGATTGTCATACCTAATAGTCTTGTCTTCTTTCAAGTAAACATCAACACTATTTGCAGCTTCCTGGCATGTTTTCTTACAGAGCTAGGTTTTCCACCAGCAGACCATATGAATCGAAATACGTAGCATGATGCAGCTTAAGAACAACTCAAGGTATCATGATGAAACTGCATATTTTCCTATTCAAGACACTTTATGACTATACATGCCAAATTTCAATGCTCTAGGCCAACAAACAAATAAGTTTTTTTTTTTTTTTTCAACGCCACCTCCCTTGTTAAGATATAGTGGCAATTTGCCATTCATGATTTGAGAATTCTTGCCGAATGTGCTTTCCCCCCATTTTTATTCTTTTAGTTACTTGAATTTTGTGGTTTGGCTTTACAGTTACTACCTGTCCTAAGTAGAGAACATTAGAATTCAATCAACCAAATGATCAAGCAGGATTTAGGCTACTCAAACAAACTGACCACAATTCATACTATCAATCAAGTGACAGAAAAATGCTCAGAATACACCCAACCACCATACATAGCCTTCATAGAAAAGAAGACATTTGATGCAGTAGAAATATTAACAGTCATTCAGACAATGCGGAATCAGAGCATTGACGAAGCATATATGAACATGCTGTAAGAAATCTACAGCTGATAAAGAAAGCAACAGAATACTAATAAACAGGGTGCAAGACAGATAGATATGATCTCCCCAATGCTATTTACCCCATGCTTACAGGAAGTTTTCAGAGGCCTTGAGTGACAAAAGTCAGGAATAAGAGTTAATGAAGAGTATCTTAGTAAACTGTGCTTTGCCAATGACAATGCATGGCTTAGTAACTTGGGGGACGAACTGCAATTCATGATTACTGAATTAGACAAGGAGAGGAGAAAGGTAGGTTTTAAAATTGAACTGCAGAAAAAAAAAATAATGTACAACAACCTCAGAAGAGATCAGCACTTTGAGTTAGGTAGCAGTGCACTTGAGATTGTAAAAGAGTGGCCCCACACAAGTGATGCTAATGAAAAGTGTGGCACTTGCCAATGAAAAAATCGTTTTCTTTCTTTTTTGAAAAGGGGGAGAAGAGCACATCTGTGCATGCACCCACTGCGGCAAGAACAGCAGCATCGCTGTCTCGTGGGGCGCAGGCGCGCCTGCCCGCCCTCGCGCACACCCGTGCCCAATAACGAGCCCTCTCTTTCACCTGGGAGTCGCCGGGGGCTACAAGCGCGATGTGCGTGCCACTGTTGCTTCGCGCTTTGTCGGCTGCAGCCCATGGGACCCCTCAGAAGCTGCATACTAGTGCCGAAATAGCAAAATCCGGGGCAAAATTCCTAAATTCTCAGTGGAAAAAATTCTTTATATTAAGGATGTCTCCCTCTGTTACCTTTTTACTTAGAGGTCGCAAATACTTGTGCTTTTATGGAGAAACGGCAGTGTAAAGAAAAACTTGGTTATATCGAGGAATTCGTTATAAGGCAGGTTTAACTGTATAAGGTTTGGCTCACGTGTTCTCAGAGGTTTAGACTGCATCAGCCAGCATTCCGATGCCCAAAAGTGTTGGAGGGCCCCTTTAAGCTGAGACCTAAAGCTGACAGTCAAGCAAGGTTTTAAGCACAATTTACCTGTTGGCTGTAGCCACGAAACACAGGGTAGACCATCTTTATTCCATATGGCGATCCCAGATGGAACCACGTAGCTAGCCTAGGTAAGGCAAAGAAAACAGTATCAAGATACTTCTTTAGAATGTGATCACTTCAAGATTAAAAAAAAAAAAAACTAAATATGTCTCATTGAACCAAGGTTTAACTTAATGGCAAAACAAAGTGACACTAGAAAGATTCTACATGACATTCTGGATTGAAACAAATAAAGGCAAGTACACTCCAGCAATCAAAAATTTACTTTTTATAGTCATAAATAACAAGCATAAGCCATATCTTACAGGTCAAACTTACACATACGTAGCTTAGCGTTAAATATGACTCTTATATAGCTAATTTGTTAAGTGAAAGCAAGATGGTAAAGGAGTCCTCACCTACGCTTGTGCCACATTTCTCTTACAAGGCGCATGTAGCTTTTTGAAAGGCCTGGTTTCTTGTCACATTGCACTATTGAGCCACAGTCCAAGAAAAAGTTGGTGAGCTGGGGGCTATCACCAAGCGAAAAACAAAAAAAAATGTATTTCAGGATGGTCACACGTTCAGTCAGACATTTTGTAAAAGGTATCGAATATGTAAAGCATATTGTTTAGTTGAAGATTGATATAACAAAGTTAGCAAAAGTGGTAATTTACTTCAATACATTAAAACATGTCAAATTAAAATTCAATTCTGAAGGGTTTATATTTTACAGAGAAAATGCCACAAAAATGCTCAAATAATAGGGCAGTACGAAACAAAATTAAATAATGCTCTGGTGACCCCGACTTGATGCCATATCAATGAAGTTCTCTTGACAGTGGCAGTACATCAGATGTAAAGTCAAAAGAAGCAGGTTCATCGCATTGCGGTAATAAGTACCAAGCAAATATACTGCACACATCCTGCCACTACTAGTTGTGATCAAAACTTCAGGTGTTGTCCAAATAAAGGAGTCTGATGCCAATGTGATGTTCACTGGACAGAACTATTTGTTCTTCCAATCAGACCAATGAATTTGCAATACTAAAAACAGTCACACGAACAAAAAATAAAAAGAGCTTGGGTTTAGAATCACATTGATGTAAATATAAAACCTGAATCCCAGCACCTTAGTTCACGTTGCCCACATTTTCTGTTTGATGATATTGCGCATGCATACGTCTCAAGAACCTAGAAAGACATAGTATGGTGTCGTGAATTTCGGTCCCCTCTAAGTGCAGGTTCAACAGAAGCTTTGTAAGTCGGCTTTATCACAGAACAACATTACACCAACAAAATATTACAATGTTGGTGTTGTGTCAAGGCCTACGCAAACACCTAGAAAAAAAAAGAGAGAGAGAAGCGTTCAAGAGTGAGATTACTTAAACTAGTTTTAAAGCCAATGCACTCCTTAAAAACACTTTCATGAGTGGCAAAAGCAATCATTACTTCATACTTCTATTGGTGAGAATGCGTCCTATTGATCAGAAAGTTTGGGAGAGCCTCTTTCAAGTTCAGAATCATGGAGTGTAAGCTCTGCAATATACAGAAGCAGCAGTGTTATTCATTTTCCTCATTGATCAAGATTACTCGCAATAAACTAGTCTCATCGACACATTCCCTTTCTTAATGATCACGATTGCTTGCATAATAAGCGACAGCTTGTTGTGTTTAGTACTACTGCTTGTAAGGCAACTCATACTTGCCATTGAGACACACACAGAGAGCTAAAGCACCTAAGTGGACACTGATGCGTGGCATGGGTGGTGCGAGATACAGAACTTAGCCAGTGGTGCAGTTGCAATAAGATGTACCAGAGTGCTTGCATGCATGCCTTTCATCTCACACAACCCCTGTTTCAAAAACGAGCATTCAAATTTCTTCTTGCTTCCCCAGCTGTGGCCATCAAACGTGCTTCTCCTCGATTTGAAAAAAATGTGCTCACAAAAATTACATGCAACTTGAGCATCTCTCACCAATGGCACCAGCAGAAGTTTCAGTTTACTGTACTGGTCTTCTCTGCTTCACTACATGCTTCCTTATATTGAGGTTAAAAACACGTGATGCTGAGAATGAGGTTCCCAAATCAAAATATAGTTACAGTCAAACATGACAAACCTTGATTTAATGAAATTCAGGTCGTAACAAACTATTTCGATTTTAAACTTCAATAAAAAAACCATCGATTCCTTTTTGGGATTTAGCGAAGTAATGTTGAACGGCAGTCAGTTTCAATAAAGTGAAAATATTATTGCACATTGCATACACACATCTGGTCACATAAGTCAGAATTGTGCCGTGAACACTTCTAAAGAATGCTCCTTGATAGGATTATTATTCCTAACTGATTAGCAATTGTTGCTCTAGAGGGCTGACAAGCAATAAATCTGACGATATAACGATTTTGCATTTAGACAAATGTTCAAATTGAAAACATTGCTGTTTGACTAGCTCACAGCAGAGAAGCCCATGCGTATGCCCATATATTCATCAGTGTGCAAGTGAATGCATGCATCAAAACTATGGCAAAACCCAAACAAGTGAAAAACTACTTCCAGTTAACCTTCATGTTACCGCCACATAAGGTAGCCAATTTCTGCCATTCTCATGACTAGAGACTGAATTTTAGGCAAATGCCTATTTTTCCCTAGCGTTCCTATTGTCACACTTTGATATATGAGCATGAATTACAGGCTAAAGATAGCTTTTATAGAGTTTGTATAGTGCCTATAAATAAATGCCAATTTCGGTGCTTGTGCCTGAATTTCTATAAGCACCCATAAATGCCTATTGTCAAAATCGGTGCCTATATTAATGCTCTTTAACACCAAATTCTGCTTTATAGTACACCTTAACAACCTCGCTCCTCTTAATGGGCAAAAATTGATCTTTCAGAACTCTATACAGTATAACCTAGTTGTCTAGTTCAACAAACTTTCGTAAACAGGCACCAGTAGCTGTGTAATGGGTTGGACTGGCAATCTTACTCCATCAAACTGATATCGCGCGAGCGGTTGCAAAAGTGGGAGGAAGAGGAGAGGAAAAAGATGCTATTCTGCTACCCTAAATGGGAGCACGTCCCAGCATAAACAGAGGAATGGGGAGAAGGTGCAAAGAGAAAAGGGGAAGAACAGGAGCGTGGCGTCCATATCCGAGGACATGGTGGGTTGCTTTTAAAGCCAGTTTTCCAGGCCAGTATTCCAAAGGAATTGAAGGGCCCGACTGAAGAACGGAGCGCGGTGGTGGGTAGGGAACATGAGGTGCCTCTGTGGAGTAGCAGGAAGATGAGAACGAATGCGAAACCATCAAGTGCCATCTGGGGAACATAGAAAAGTAGAGTGCAAGTGAAAAAAAAAAAAAAAGATTTGATGTGCCTGTGACTTTGTTTTGTTTCTAATTTACTTCTTGAAGGGTGCCTCACCAGGTCACATGAGAAATTTTAGTTGTGGGAAGTTATTGCACACTCAATGAAGAGCTCTGTACCATGGCTATTTTTAATTGATTCATTATAAGCCACAAAAGCATGATGCGAGGAGGTGAGCTTGAAACATTTGCCACTTGCCCTGTGTAGACTTCACAAGCCAAATTCTTTCCCTGCCCTCTTTGTTATCGGAGCAACTAGGAGCCGGACAATCACACTACGCAAACGTATCAACATTTCATGCACACGCAAGCGCACATGCGCATGACATACCCAAGTCAGGTCGTCGAATTACCTATCATTACCATGATACATAGCGTCGCACTGCTGAAACTGTTGCAAGGAACAATGCGCCAAGAATACCACAAGTCTTGTCAGGACTGATGCCGGCATGACACGAAAACAGTGAAAACACCAATGCAAACGAAATAGAAGCCTTTTAGTCGCACATCTTGCTCGATTTCAAGTAAAAATTATTTAATAAATGTGTAGATTCTGTTTGTATGTTCAAATTCTATCAACTTTCATTCATCTATTATAATGCTTGCAGTGTCACATACTACTGAAACGTATGCACTACTATTCCTTGCAGTGCGTTACCTCAAGCACATAGGCAGGATTTTTTTTTTTGGAAAGAGGGGCACCCGTTGAAAGCCTTGAAAAACACTATTTTTTTATTTTAATGACCACGGTAAAACACACGCCTCCACTTAATTTTCCAGAGGACGAGAAGGGGGCAGAGCCCTAGCCTTCCCCCCCAGCTATGGACCTGCGTTACCTCCTCCATGTTAGGGCACACGCCCATCAGATGAAAGGCAAGTGGCGTTCCGCCAGACTTTTCACCTCTTTCCAAGGCACATAATGTTTAAAATTTTGGCAAACGTTATTATGAGCACCCAGTGCATGTCTTACACTTGCCAGCTCCAAATGCTCAAACCTGAAGAGGGGCTCTATTAAGGTGTTGACAGACAGTGAAGAAATTGATCCTATGCGATTTGACCTGGCCATAATGAAGCTAAGAGATCCTTATGGCTTTCTAGCGGTCCGGCTGTTCCCCCTTGTGCTGCCCTTCTCAGCAATGCCGAAAAGAAAGAGACCCAGCAGTGTGTTATTCGACGGTGGACACACAGCTCACCATGCTTGCCAATAAAAAGAGAGACTGTGTTATCCAAACCGTGCGGGAAAAAAAAACAATTTTGCATGGCTAAGCTAAATCATTGGTGCCTTGTGTCATCGTAAGCTATGCCATTTTTTTTTTTCTTTCCTGTCATAGACAAAGGTCGTGCACGTCTCTACGAAAATTTGAACTTACAAAAAGGTTTATTGTGCCTATATTTACAATTTCGGGGACCTCCAACTACGTTTTGCCTGCCTATTTTTGGCACCTAGAACGCGATTTTTAGTGCCTGAAAGTCCGGCTTCTACTCATGACAGAAAATGTAAAAGCATGGTAGCATTGGTCATACAAGGCACCACTGTTTGTATATACCAGTGCCCAACTATAAACAACACAAATGCCTTCAGGTAGTATACAACGAATTGCTGATCAGTTGCCAGCTCCTAATGAGATCACATGCTATGTGACACCAACAGGCAAAAAAGTGTCCAACACTCCCCGTAGTGGCAACTGCTGGCACTGACTGGCGCTCCCTTGTTAATTTCACATACCTTATAAAGTGTACTAGGGAGATGACTGCCAGTTGCAGAGCATCGAATGCATTATTCGAAGGTTGCAGGTTTGGGACTTGTGGGTGGCAAGTTATCCTTCTGTTTCCCTTTATTTCTTCACATCCATATTACAATTACTTCTAGGAACATCCCTTAACTTTCCTTTGCATCATTGTCTGTTCTCATTAAGATTGTGCTTAACAAAAAAAAAGAGCCCTAAAATTAACAGATGCTCCTGGTGGTACACATACCGTATTTACTCGCATACCATAATTACTCTAATCCAACGCGCACCTTTTTTTCATTTAAGCCAGTTCATAAATCGCATGCGCGTTAGAATCGAGTACGAACAAAAAAATTACAGTCAATCTATTGCCATCGGCAAATCCGAAATGGCCGCCCCCTACGTGCGTCGGCATGGCGCGTCGGCCATTTCTGCCTATGTGTTTCCCATGTGCGGCACTTCGTACGTGTGCTGAGGAGTTCGTCATCTAGTAGTGCATTAGCATCGACCGCGTGGAAGGGCCGACTCCAAAAACTTGAGTGCACCACGATGCTGCTTTTAAAAGAAAAGTCATCGCGTGTGCAGAAACGGACGGAAATCGGGCCGCATCGCGGTCGTTCGGAGTTCCCGAAACGTGCGTAAAAACAAAAGCAGAAGATTGTCGACAGCAAAGCTTCACGCAAAGGCTTCAGTGGACCACAGCAGGGTCAGTTTCCGCAAATTAAAGAGCTGCTCGGCGAGTATGTGCTTGAGCAGCGAGCGGCACAGCGGCCCGTGACGAAAGAACTGCTCCAACTGCGGGCTATGCAATTAGCCTTAGAAAAAAGTCTAATGCGGAGCCAGTTTAAAGCGAGCAGGTCCTGGCTCACTAAATTTATGAAGAGGAAAAGCTTTTTCCTCCGAAGGGGAACGGACATATGCGAAAAGTTTTGCGGAGTAGTACGGTGAAAAGCTTCACAGTTTTCAGAGGTTCGTTCTAAACTTGCGGCGCAACAACTGCTACCTCCTTGGGCAAATCGGGAATGCCGATCAGGCGCTTCTTTACTTCGACATGCCTGGCACCACAACCGTCGAGAAGAAGGGGGCGAAGCAAGTTCGCGTGCTGACATCGGTCCACGGTAAAACTACAGTGACGGCAATGCTCTGTTACACGTCAGATGGGCACAAGCTTCGCCCATACTTCATATTTAAATGGAAGACGCTCCCTAAAGGAGTCGTTTTTTCGAGTGGTGTAATCGTGCGGGCCAGCGAGAAAAATGGGTGCGCGTTGCAATCGATGTCTTACTTTTTTTTTTTCCGGTGAAAATCGGGTGCGCGTTACAATCGAGGGCGCGGTAGAATCGAGTAAATACGGTAATCCTCGCACTTTTTTTGGCAGAAAACGGGTGCAAAGTTGGGGGGTGCGAGAATTGCGGGGGGAAAACTTTCCACGAAAACGTACAGAGTCAAAAACAAAAAGAAAAAATGAAGTGGCCGCAAATCGGGATTCTCACACTAACAACTAACAGCAAGCTTTGAGAAGTACTAACTAAAATTGACCTCAACAATAAAAGCAGAGGTTCAACACAAGGCAAGATTTATTCGAGACACAAAAAGTGCAATCAAATAGTCGAGAATTAGAATACCATACGCAAAGCTTGTGTGCGTTGCGGGCATAGCAGTAGCATTCTTCGTTCAACAGGAGCCCTCCAAAGGTAAGCGTAGCATGTCAGTATTCGACTGATGGTTATTTAACAGAATCAACGGCAGTTTCCTTCTAAAGAAATAAAGTTTACCATCAATCGCAGTCTTAAGCACACGGCAGGCCCAACGTGTCTTGGTGGCTTTCAGCTGCTGCCACCAGTAGCGAACACAAAACTCGTCGACTCTGAAGGGTCTACCGGCGACCCTGTTGCCGTTGTTTAGGGCACGATCAATGACTTTCAACTTGAAAGCAGCCGTGTAGTTTCAGTATCACCCCATAACGTGACAAGATTACCGACACAACATACAAAACACGCCGCAATGCGCACTTGCCGCTTTGATTTGGCTTGGATTAGATTGAATCTCCATGCAATAATAGTACGCCTGATGCTTAAGAGATAATGCCAGGTGGCGTGCGCTATTATCATCAACGGCTGGAACAAGCAGACGATATTATTGCGGCAATTTTCGGGTGTGTGAGAAAAAAAAAATCGTATTTTTGTTTGGCGATGTGGGGGGTGCGAGAATTGTGCGAGTGCGAGGATTACGCGAGTAAATACGGTAAATGTAATATAGTACAAGTCAAAGTCAAAGCTCATTAATTCAAACCCGCTGAATTTGAGCTTCCAATTTATTCAAACTGAAGCTGTGATCCCAGCAAAGCTATAAGTATTTCAATGGCAAAAACATTTGGTGATCTGAGCATACAAGTACCCGCGGTGGTTAATTTGAACATGCTGCATTTCGAAAATGCCTCGAATCATGTGGCAGCACCTACAATGCTGCTGGCTTTTCTGCCAAAAAGCAACACTGTGCTCCAGCCCATGGATACAGGCATCATTGAAAATTTAAAAACACTCTACAAGCACCATTTCATAGAACAGACACTTTTGTGTTTTGAGTTAGAAAACATACGTCATAGACCTCCTCAGCACTATACATATTACCACGCGTCGTGTTTTATTTTGCTACTGCGACCTCTACCAGGGTACATCACAGCGTGACGCCACCGGTGCACATGCAAGGCGGTGGTTGGCAAAACACTTCTGCCAGTGGCTGAGTGGGGTGTAGTCGCTCGGTGCTCGGGGAAAGCTTTTTTTCTTTTGGAAAGCTGAATCTTCATCTCACAGTGGCAACATTGGCTGTGGTATGTGTCACAGAATATCTAGGTGTGGGGTAAAGCGCGTGATGAAATATTTGCCACCCTGGCTGGCTGTATATCTCCGAGAAGTGAGCACACGTGGTGGCCTGTTTAAGAAACAGCGGCATCGTCATCGAAAATGTGCAGTGTTGACTGTGGCATGTAGTGTGCGTTGAAAGGCATTGACAATATTGGTTCGCCTTTACGAACGGTGAAACTGGGAATATTGTGCGTGGTGTGTGCAGTGTGAATAACGCGATGCGTTCTGTTTGTAAAAACACTGGTATTCGTTGTGGGCCGGTTGCAGTGACCGGTTGTCGATGGAACTTTACGATCCGACATTTTAGTAAAGGTAAAAATACATTTGACGCGATCATCTGCGAGTGGGTACATCTCAGCATATGCACGGCACGAAGAAAAATAAAAGTGCATGATCTCCGGGTGATATATATGGCTACGCATGAGCTATAAGCATGTTGTAGCGTTGCCGAATCTGCATTTACGCTTCAACACGGCTATAACTCGTATTATTGGATACCTGATACGTGTTAATGGAAACAGCGGAGATTTTCGTTTTTTATCTACTTTGTACATTTACGACTCGATCCTTATGAAGTGACAATGCGCATTAGAAGTTTGTATCAGGCCTAAAGAAGCAACATAGATACAAAAACATGTTATAGGTGTCAAATGCAGCAAGGTAACTGTGCCAGATAATACTATATATTATTAAGTTGTCGGGTTTTACATTACGTGAATTTTTACTGGGTTATTGAGAAACGCAGCGGCAGAATTTCACTTGAATTTTCCCAAGGATATGTTAACCTCAATCTAACGCACGGCAAGTTTTTTTTTTTTTTTCATTCATCTTCGATCAGAGTTTTGCTTAATAAGTGACAATTTTATCCGTGACGTCGCACAGAGCAGATCAAAACCATGCTGCCGCCAATGCTGTACCTCATTTAAAACTTCATTGCACATGCCACGATGAAAATTGAATAAGTTTACATCTATGCCATGCCAATATTTCTCGAAGTGCCAGTCACCGTGTACATTCAAAACGTTTGCTTTCGAAAAAGATCAAATTTATTTATGACTGCCATCTACGTGGGTGAAGCCCACTACATGATAGTCGCGTCTCTCAGTACTCTTAATAAAGTTCTCCATCCATCCAACGTGGCAACTACGGGGAGAAAATTTCCACACTTTGAGCATTGACCCTTCCGCGACCCCCTTCTTTCAAAAGCTGTGACTTTAGAACATAGCAATGTAGAAATTTCTATCGAAGGAATGCAGACAAGCAGCTCTGCTATGCAGAAAGATGTCGCCGGCGGAACTTTCTTGCCAACCAGCACCTGCTCCGAGAGTGGATATGGTGGGCGGAGTGCCCGCAGTGACGTCACAGTGTTTACAAACAGGGAGAGGTCTATTACTTCTAGCGATGCAATTTCAATGAATCTGTGGCCTGTGATGAATCGGATCAGGCCAATGATCAGACTGTGCAGTCTTTATCGGTCATAACTGCATTTCAGAAAGTGGCGGCAGTGTTTTTCTGGATGGCATGACTTTTGAGAGTTGTGTTAATGTGGACAGACCTGTCGTGTTGTCACTGATGCCAAGATCACACAAGCTACATGCCCGCAATTCTGAGGACCCCCCTGCTCTTAGTGGCGAGGACTCTAATGCCACCAACGAACTGGCCCTTGCCTTCAACAATTCCACAATATGCAACTAAAGTAGTGTCAGTGCTGAAATTACCTGCATGCCACTTTGCTTCCCAGCTAAATACGAATGCTCATTTGGAACTTGTTAGCAAGCTTCAACTCATGTTCATTTATTCTTTGTGGCAAAAATGTGCATGAATGTGAGTAAATACATTTCTGTAGTAACAATTGGGCACATAATTTGAAGGTCACAAGTTCAGTCCCTGCCAGCGACAAGTTGTCTTTTCATCCACTTTACCTTCTTTACATCTATATCACAATTATTAAAATACACCTAAAACAGTACACTTATTGTTCTCTATACCTTCCTTGGCTTCATTATTTGCTGGTTTTCATTAAGGCTGTGTCAAACAAAGAAGCGAGTCCCACAAAATTCTCTTCCTTCATAAATTTCTGAAAGATGTATATGGGGTAGTTTGAAATGCAATTACACACAAATAAATGTTTATGTAATTTCATCTCGTGTGTTGGCTTGTTGCATATGTGTCATCATAGGCAAGTCTTCACTTCAATGAGCTTTCATTAATTCAAATATCTTTTAATTGGAACAAATTTTCAGAGCCCCTTTGAGTGTTTAATTACTGAGATTTGAATGTAATAATAGCATCTGGGCTTTTATAGACCAAGACCAAAACCTTACAACGAGGCACGCTGTAGCGGAGCGCTTGGGGAATTTCAACCACCTGGTGTTCTTTAAAGGGGCCCTGCAACACTCTTTGAACATGGTCAGTAAACGCTGTCGATCGGTAGTAGAGGCTCCCGAGAACACGCGAGCCAAATGTTATAGTGCAGCATGAGGCCTGGAATTCACAATAAGTTATCAAAGTCAGCTAAAAATTGCTTTCTCTCCCCTCGACAAATGATGGAAGGCGCTCAAAAATCACTCGTAGAATGTCTATCTATCAACTATTGGCTGATTTGAACATAGCCCGCTCGGTCGTTATAGAGATCACCGCAGGAGGCCATCATTTGTCCACGCGTGCATGCGCGATCGCACTGAAAAAGCTGCGTATTCGAAAAAAAAAAAAGAAGTGCTCAAGGTCACGAGGCGCGCGTGACGTATTTTGTTTGCCCCTCTCATCAGTCCCTGCTTAGCTTTCAGCGCTGTCACATCGAGATGAGAGGTGAGAGAATGCGATAGCAGCGTGTGAAAAATCTCTAACTCCGCTCATACAGGACGGATTCTTAAAATTTTTGCGGCGCTGAATTTGTGAGGCAATAAGCTCTTCCAGTGAATTAATTTCATGGTTACTCAAAAAAGTGTTTCAGAGACCCTTTAACATGTACTACTGACATTGCACAGTACATAGGCCTCTACCATTTTGTCTCAATTGAAATGCAACTGCCAATACAAGGATCCAACCTATGACTTTCGACTTGGCAGTTCAGCATCATAACCACTAGACCAATGTGGAAGATGTACAAATAAATGTAAATATTGTGTACATATAGGCTGCATTAAGCATATCCAACTTGTGAGAATGTGTGGAGAAAAACTTTGCAAACTGTCACATGAAGCTCAAAGGAACAGAAGTAGAAACGCAAATTGTGGCGGCATAATAAATTTGCTTTAAAATCTAATTTTGTCTGTGCTAAATTACGCACTAATTTCCTATACCTACATTCCTTTCGTATTGTCCTGTTCTCAAATGCACCATTCAAATTTTGTGTCGTGTGGCAGGGAGCAGCCACCAAAAAGGAGCAGCATCTCTATTAGCATTGAAAAAGTTAGCTGGCGATGGTTTCAGAGAAGTGTCACTAAAAGTCGGAGGCCATAATTGGGCAAGTGCAGTGTCACCCAGACACGCACACACGCATGCAGGTAAGCACGCACGCCCCCCCCCCCCCCTACACAAACACATTGGTGAATTGTATTTCGTACTCTAAAGAGCATATTTTCAATCTGATAGCAGAATCAAAGCTACAATGCTGGACATGACTATTGCCGTTGAGTATATATACGACATCGTAAGAAAGAATGCAATTTAAAGCAGCTATGCTGATAAATTTCTCTCGAAACACAAGCCCGCAGCCATGGCTGCCGAAAAGCACGCAGTGTTAAAAAGTGAAAGGCTGAAAATATTCCTCCCCAGTCAGCAAAAAGTCAGGCCATTAATTAAACATTGATGTTTCTTAAGGTCGCACTGCTGACGATCGCCGCTTATGTAACAGAAACGTCACAAAGAGGCTCTTGGCCGTGTGCTCGCGTATTCAGGTAACTTTTATGGTTCACTTGCCATAAAAAATGCATAAAAACTAAGCACAAGTAAAGCATAACATACCTTGTGTTTTGCACAACTTTTTCTTGTTGAAGTGGAGAAGGTCAAGAGGGTTTTCTAAACCGTCTGTCAAATTAGTACAGTATCACTCCTACAATAAACTCTAGCTATGGTTCAGTTCAGTTCCAAGATTTTTGAAAAAACTCTTCCATTCAGTTTTACTTCAGCGATTCAGCTACAGTTTGGTACATTTTCCTTTGAGTTTTGCAGTCTATTAACCCCATCCCTTGAGCATACCTGTATTTCATCCATGAGATGAAAACCTTGTTTACCACAGGGGCTAATTACATACATGCTAGTTAGCTAGATGGAGTTTGCATTAGTACAAGCCTATACAGATTCTATTTCAACTGCAGATGAACAGACAAACTCTTGTGTTCCTTTTTAAAACTCACCAGTTGGAAAGAGCTTGCAGCGCTGCATTCATATAACAGGTATTGCCCAGGTTCTGCAGTCCAGTAAGTCCTACAGGAGAGAATACTTCTTGGTGTCTTAATACATACAAGAACACACAAAGCAGGTCAACTTCACCCTTAAGAAAATAGATAAATTACTGCAAAAATACTAATTGAATGGACTAAAATATGCAAAAAGAAAAGCATTGATAGTTCAACTCCTTACTATGAGACATAGAAGTTACGAATAATTATGTATAATACACACTATCCACATAAGCCTTATCCGTACCTGCCAAGTTCAAGGATTCTCAATCCGGGAGATTGCCGTAATGGGAAAGGGGGGGGGGGGTGCGCGGCACAAAAAAACAAGGATATACAAACAAACAAAAAACATCGCGAAAAACAAAAGGGGGTGGGAGGGGGGTCTCAATCACAAGCGCCAACATCAGCGTTGCGGTCTCATAGTGGCTAGGAGTAGCCGAACACACGAGGGTAGAGTTTTTCACTAAGGTGAGAGTCTCAAAGGATCAACACAACTAGCTGAATTAATTTCAGTTAAAACAACTCACGTATGTCTTCCTGGGACACACATGATAGGACGGGGTGGCACAACTGGCTGCCGCAAAAGCGCTGGTCAAAGCTTTGTTCACTATTAGATTCTTTTGACAGGAACGCCAAAATGCGTCTAGCCTCTTTCTATTGCAGTAGCAATTATGTGGACACTCCAGGCTGTTTCCTTTTTTTGCCCTCGCCACCGCCACCGTCCTTCACCGTATATGTATACGTATCTATATATATGAACACTCAAAGAAAAAAAAAGCCGCCCACGCTCACCACTGAGCTCGTCGCGATGCCCCGACGCGCGCTTATCTCTGACGTGTACTTTGCCCCATGGATGGATGCCTGTGCGCGACTGCTTATCCTTGATGGGGGAATCGTGTGCCATCGGCTTTCACTGAAACGAAAGTATTAGTTGCCGGCCCACAAAGTCACTTTGGTCTCTGCACAGGCCCCTATTGCAAAAACAGCGCGCTTTTCATACACAGCGAGGACACTAGTTAGTTTGTACGCATCTGTACCCTGTGATTACGTATCGTGCATCGTTTTTGTTTAAACAGTGAGTTACGTGTCAAGCAGTAAGCGTTGTTAGTTCGCTCTCGTCCTGCGAGTATCGTTTTTGTGCGTCATTTTTGTGTGTGAGCAGCACGATGCACGTTTTGATCTGCTTCCTCTTTTCAGTGTTACATTCCAAGTTGTTTCTGTCGCATTTATTGCTTCGCCCTCGCAATGAAACTTTTTTTCATTTTTAAGGTATTAACTGCCTTTAACCTACCGCTGCGTACTTTCAGAGCTCGTAAATCGTTATCGCGTCGCCGCGACCGCGGTTTTGTGCGCGGCGGTTGCGGCAAATGGTAGTTCATTTTACAATCCCCATGCGCTTGTATGCGCACGCGCCTTCAAACATAAGTCGTTTTACGCCATCTACGATAGCATCTGCCGCAGTTTTGTCCGCAGAGTTTGAGTAAAGCAGCATTGCTTTGACTGGTTGAGCGCACACTTTCGGGGTTCTGTCAGTTACGTCGCCACCATACATGATCATGTCCAGAGCGACCGCGGTTTCGTCCACAGCGGTTGTGGCAAGGACAAGCACTTCAGTGCGTCGGCCGGTCGCACGTGTACTTCCGAAGCTTCAAGTACGCTGCTCGCGGCCTTCGTTCGACGGTTTCCGTACTAAATTTCGTATCACCCGCCGCGATTAAGAAATGTGTTTGGAACATTAGAATTGAGGCCCAATGAACATAGTGGAATTTGGCCGCGAATTTCGAAAATTCGTAACCTGCTGCGGTATCGCATCTCTGAGATTATACTGTATGTTTACATGAACACCTCTTAAACTCATTTAAAATAAAATGGGGTAGGTTCGAAAAGCCTGAAGCGGATTGAGCTACTTTTTTGTCAATGCGGCCAGATCAGGCACAGAAATTTCGATTCCTGAAAGATTTTCGTGACAACCGTACAACCGGAAAAAACGGTCGAAATGCCGGAGTCCCCCGGCCAATCAGGGAGACTTGGCAGGTATGCTTATCTCTAACACTAATTGTGCCTCTTTCATAAGAAGCGCCGCCTTTAGAAGAAAATTGGTTTCAATTGACAAGCAACTGCAGAATATCGATCAACTATCTCACTTTCAAAATACATTTGTACTATAACTGTAAGCAGGCGTGGTAAGGATAATAGGGAAAAATTCATTATCATTGGTGCTTAGTTATGCTAGCACTGAAACTTGATTGCAGAAGAGAACTATTAAAGTGCTGCCAGTAGACTTTGAGATGGCCTATTAGTAGAATATGCTTAAGTATGAGACTCGTGGTCACTAAGGCTGACCTCTCGGTTTGAGGCTGTTCTCCCTGTCTGCTTCATCGTCAGAGTCGGCAGTGGCACAGGCAGTTGCAGGTGCTGCTCGGCGTGTGTGGCCGACTGGTTGATTGCTAATGCGAGGTGATGCTCCCAGCAGCGGAGGTCGGTTGTTCTCCAAGAAGACCTCACTTTCACATAGATAGCACCAAACTCGCAAGGTACTCAAGTTCAGGGTCACCGAGTGCTCACAGCAGCCCTGTTAAAGTAAAGTTGAAGATCTCAGGGGTGGAACAGAATACATGGGTTTGGGGGCAGTCCTGGGAGCAGGCAAAAGTGCTTTTCGTAGCAGGCTTGGAGCAGCCAGAAAGGCCTTTTCAAGCAAGTTTAAAGGAAGAAGGACAATCGGAGCAGATATAGCCAAGTTAAAAGCCATTGTGAAGCAACATTTATACAATGCTGCAATTTTTCAAACACTCATCTAAATTTGCAGTTTCCTTATTATTGCGAAAGAAATAGGGACACTACCCACAGGTTGTTGGCCATTGCTGTCATGTACCGTATAAATTCGAAATTGATAACAAACCCCCGCACATCATATGTTCTATACGCGGGCAAAAGCGTGTGAGCGGGGGCGATGAACACGTTTGAAGCAGGGATCAAAAGATCCGACCCATTTCGATCACTTGGAGGGCACGTGCGAGATAACATCCGATACCCCCACTTTGAGGCTTAAAGAGTTAGCTGCCAGCCTCACTTTGTATAACCTTACAATTTGCTCATATCGCATTCACTGCTTTACCCTTGCAGTGCAACTGTGACCTTTATTTAGCTATGTAGAGCCGCCCATGTTTTTTTTTTTTTTCTGAACGTGCGTCAACCACCGAGTCGATAAGCGCAAAACACAACGGCCAAACCAACGAGAATATGCGCATACACTCGATAAGCAGTCATGTGTACCTGTCTTTGCTATGGTGTTCCAGTAACCAGACCCCGCAACTCCCTTCTTCTGAGCACCATTACTGCCATGCTTTTTTTCTTTTCTGAAGGCTGTCATCATGATATAAAAAAGAGCCTCACCGGATGGCGAAGAAATGAATGCAATAGCAACAAATTGTAAGGCTGGCAGTCAACTCTTTTAGATCCGATATCGCGTAACTTTACAAAATGCTGGTATAGGAGAACACAGCCTTGCCAAAGAGAGATACTCTTCTCGCAGTCCCTTCGCATTGAGAGCGCAGCACGTAGAAGGGTTCACAAGCTATTCACCCAGATGCCTGTCATGATAGCGTGCGCATAGCGATCGCGACCGCGCCATTACCATCAAAGTTCAAGGCTGCTCCTGAAGTGATCACAGCCTTCACGCAACCAGAACTACAACCATTTCAGTGAATAGTTTCGGTGAAACCAACAAAGCAATGTTTTAGCCATGCTTCCGAGCACGGCACTTGATGGCTTTCACGCTTTGCGGCTTAATTATGGTGCTGCGGTGCAGTACGGCGCAGTATGGCATTGATAGGCGAGCCTGCCAAGCAGCAGGGGTGGTTCGGCGCAGGATGGCGCAGGTAAGCAAGTTGGGCACACAATGGCGCTAATGGTGCAGCTGTTCCACCCCTGAAATTTTTACTTTCTGACATACTTCCCCTGGTCATGCAAAAGCAGTTGTTATTTTGGAGAGAAATGCAACAACAAACTTACAAATACACATGCAACAAATTAATTGCCATTCCTACAACTAGTGCTGGTAAGCAGATGGGCAAGCCTACATGCTTTGACTTGTGCGCACTCAATATTTCATCGTTAACAAATGGCCAGAATCCATCCAAACGTTTTATCTTCACTGAAGGTGGAACACTGCACACGAAAGAGAGTGGTCAGAAAAAATCATGCACATATGCAGAATACCACTTTCTTTGCTCTAAGATATGGTGTAGGTGAGTCCTACACAGATCAAAACTGTGTACGCAGAGGATGAAGTCAAAAAACACAAGAAACCAACAGAAAAGACGCAGTTTTGTTGCAAGGGAAAGAAACAGAATGTAGGGCTAGCAGTTCACTCCATCAGGAAACAGCCACTGCAACGAGCAAAGTGACTTGCTGTCTATGCCTTGCTGCCCATGCTGTCTATAGCTTCAATGCGAAATTCGCGATAAGATCACGGCAAGTGCAATGGTATGAGCGGTCTGTTGATACACTCTAATGATATGGTGCACGATACTGCAGGCAACCACAACTCGGTGAAAGTATGCATTTCCTGCTGGTGCCATGCAGCCCCTCATCCTGCTTTTATCTCTATGCCCCTTTTTTGCGATAAAAGATGCCCAGCACATTTCCTCTCTGCTTGACCAATGATGTGACCAGCGAAAATAATGTACATTGTGTGTTATTGTTATGCCAATAACGAGGCAGTTATACGGTGAACTATTTACAAGATATATTTACAACCAACAACAGTTGCAATGTTGATTGCCTCAGATTACAGCCGGAGAAACAACTGTTCATGCTTTTCCCCGGGTCCCAGCACACATGGTGGTGATGATAGTGGTGAAAACAGGAAAAAGGCACCTAATTTCTGCAGCCCGGTAGAAAGCACGGCGCAGTTTTCCAACAAATACAGCATGCACATAGCATCATCCATGAAAGCAGAAGCACTGACTCGGTGCATCTATATGTTGACATCACTGAAAAAGTGATAAGGCTTCAAGCCTTTGAAATGCATGACATTGTTGACCGGTGAGAGAGATGAAACAGACAAAGCTATAGGAGTAATTCCATGTGATACAAGAGTCTAGGTCTGAAGCATTAGTACCGGTCTGAATCAAGACAGCACTTTACTAAGCAGGCCAACACGACAGGTTAGGACAACAGGAAAAACAGAATTGGGTGAAAAGTGCAGAATGAGAAATTCCATAGGTACCACTAATTGCATATTAACTTCAGGATGAGAGTGAATAAACATAATTTTGTAGCAAAATTGTTCATGCTCCAAGGTGGGCAGCCAGCTGCTTCCAGACAGCTGCGAGCTTGTGCTGATAGCCTAGCAATCAGTAGTCAGTATATAGCCCAAAATTTTGTTTGTGGAACAGGGGGGGGGGGGGGGGAATCAACCATACTTTATGTATGTTTAGTGTACACTTGTATGTGTACATGTATACAAACACAGGCAAAATAAAAAAAAATATCAAGGGAAAGGGGGGAACATTGAACACCTCCCCCAATTGCACCACTGCTAGTCCCGTTCACCAACTGTAGCTTATATAAATTTTTTGGGCAGGACATTTGCAAGACAATCCAGTTCACTAGTGAGGTTATTCTATTATTCGGAAAGATGTCTCGGGGCTTCTTTAAAGGTGGTGCCAATAAAACATGTTGAACCGATCGGCAGATGCGTAGACTTCACCATATATTCTAAACAGTTTTACGAATTCTAAAGCCTACCTGAAAATGTTGTGTGCTGTGGTCCTTAAATGCCTCACCACAGCCCACATATAAACAGTCACGGTAGAGGCAGGCCCACAGACTGGGCCCACTGGCTCCACATGATTCACAGCGCCATTGCTGCACAAAAAACAAAACAGTGTTAGTTATGAACTTCTAAAAGTAATACATTTATTTCCATGCCCTGTACAGGCTCGTATAAAATGAGAAACAGTGTGAACTACAGGACAACAGGACAGAGGAAGACCAAGCATTTCCAAGGTAATGTTTCCAATAAGCTAAGTAGTGTGCAGGTAAACAAATAAATTAAAAATCTCAGCTTACTACTATGGTGACTCAATAGCTTGTTTTAATAACTATGACTGGGAGAGGCGATTACTAGCATGCAGCAACAGACGTGTTAACTGCGGCTAGCAAGCATGACTCACCTCCTGCTTGCGAGCAATATCTTCCTTGGTAAAGTCCCCAACAGTGGTGACATGTGGACACGCACTGAGCGGGGCTGCCATGATGTTTCTCCAGGAGACTCACGGTTTGTACTTGTCCAGATGCATAACAGCAAACTGGAAACAGAAAAACTATGATTTTTTCTAGCCTTTGAAGTTCAAGTAAGAACTGCAAGAACTTACTGGAATTTCGGAATATTCTAGTGTTAAACATTTGTGGATGCAATTTTGGCCTACTACACGAATGCAATACACAAGCACCCCTAGACATTTTTACACATACAGACTTGTCTGCCATATGGAATGATGGAGCCCTATTTGAAGGGTCACTGCAACACTCGTTCAAGTAATCATGAAATGGCTTTATTTGAGAAACTTATTGCTTTATAAATCAGCTGCTGCAAACATTTTGAGAATCCATCAAGTACAAGTAAGGCTACAGGAATTTGTTGCATGCTTAAAGTGCTTTCTCTTTTCGCACCAGTGAGAGTGCTGAAAGCTACACAACAAGGGGGATGACAAGGAGGCAAGATAAATCCCTATATCAGCATGCGTAGCAACTTCGAAAACTTTCTGTTCATTTTTCTTTTTTGAACATGCGACATCCTTTCAGTGCGATTGCGACTGCACGTGGGCCCGTAGCAGCATCTTGTGATGGACACAGTAACTACGAAGGTCAAGATGCTCAAATCAAAGATGCTCAAATTAGAAAAGTTTCAGACAATGCAAACAAGGTGTCCCATTAAAGGGACACTAAAGTCGAATAAAAATTTATGTCAGAGTGAAAGCTCAATGTATGACATCAAAATTGACAATATTATCAACAACAGTGCCCTACTTACCGAGAAATTAAGGTAAATGCACAAGAACACATGCGCCACAGTAGGAAATTCTCAAAATGATCCTGATTATATCAGACAGACCGCTTACAATTATTCACTAATAATCGATCTAGCTGCACTACATAAAGAACTTTCCATGCATCAAGAGATGCAATAAAATGCTGCTTGTTCATTCCAGTTTGATTTATGGAAGAAATAACCACCAGACGTTACTCTTGCAAAAGGCGCGAGTGGTTAAAAAATTCAATTTTCGCGTAGTTATACTGGATAGGTGGTGCCATCTAGCACGGTGCAGTTGAACCACAAAAAACGTCTGCAATCTCGGGGCCAATGGTGGGAAATTGACCCATGGCCATTGTTGCTGCTGTGGCTCCAGCTGCTTACGGTGTGCTGCTACTAGCGCAGTTAAGCCAGGCAATGTTGTGCACCGCAACAGTGACATGAGCCGGTCTGGTCGGTCCCATTTTCGAGGTGGGTAATTTGAAGTTCGCTAACCTGATGCGGACCACTAGAACCTGATTTTACTTCAAAATAGGCCCTTCTTTGGCACAAAAGTAATGCTACGAAGTTTCTGGACCGCTATTTCAACAATCAACGTTGACTTAATAGTTGCCTTTAGTGTCCCTTTAAGCTTGTTTCTTGGCCCTGCATTATTCTGCTCCTACAATAATTATTTCATTTACTGTGAAATCATTACTTTTCAATATATGCTGACAACACTAATTCACGTGAGAGTGAGTGCATAAATACAGTAATACACCAATAAATGTTTACCTATACAACTTATACAAGTGGTGCAAGTAACAAACATAGCAATAGCCCTTTGTAAACTTAGTTTATGCCTTTTATACACATAAACATGTCGTCTTGCTTGCACCACCTCTTACTTTTTGAACAAATGTTCGTTCACTTGAATGTGAAGTAGTGTTGCTGGGCATCAATCAAACTGGAACCCACCTTAAGTTTGACTGCATGCTGACATGGCCTAAAATATCCTCTTAGTAATATGACTACTCATTTTAATGTGGTTGCATATCCCAATATACATAAGAACTTCCTTTCATTAGGCCTTTAAACACTGAAAGGTAGCTACGGTGGTTCAGTGGTTATGGCACTTGGCTGCTAACTCGAAAGACACAGGTTTGATTCCACCCACAGCGATCGCATATACTAAAGGCGGTGCACTGTACGATGTCAGTGCATGTTAAAAGGGTCATGAAGTGCTATCCCAAGTAATCATCAAATCACCTCAGTGTCGAAGTTCATCACATGAATCGATAACTGCAAAAATTTCTCGCATCTGCCAAAAACAAGCAGAACGGCAGTGGTTTGCCAAGTCTTTAATGAATTTTCTCTTCTCGTCATGACAAATGTGCTGGAAACTTTAGAGGAAGGGGTGGCACAAGAGAAAGAAGTTATAATCAGTACACATTGTAACCCGGAGCAGGTGTTATGAAATGCTATCACCCTCTTCTGTAGCAATTTCCGAGTGCGAGTGTGCCTCACTGAGTAATGTCAGTATGATGTCAGCTGACTATGGAGCGCAGTGCTGCCGCATGGTAGCACCTAGTTGCAAAAAGCACCATTTGATCCAAACACTGCTCTGCAACGATATACTCAGTAACTACAACCTACGATGTCTTTCATAGCCCAAGCAAGTTTGGAATGTCAAAAGGGCACTGGCACAAAATGTCACTGTTGGATTATGTTTGGAGAACACACGTCTACCAAATCTCTACAACGAACCTAACAAAGAAAGTAATTTGTATGATTATCGCAATTCGCATGCACAATTGCGACTATATGTGGCACCTCATAGAAGTGACATTGCCTAAGGTGACCATCAAGTTCTGCTTTGTCATAGCTACAGCTGAGCTCTCTGCTGGCACAGCTAGTAATGATGATGTCATATTCGCCATTGCCCTTTTGTCGCATTTTGTGCCAGCAGAACTCAATCCGGCAACTGCTTGCAAGTTTGTCCCTGCAGCAACAACAAAAACTTGTTAACAAAATTGGTTAATTATCCCTTTGATTTTTGACTTTATGGCAGCTGTTTATTACAGAAAGATCCAGTCAATGATAACTAATGGCTACCCATTTGTGACAGATGACAAAAGTTGCACATGATTTTAGATATCCATCATCAAATTTTAATGGCCATTATAAAACTGATAATGCACAGTGCAGAGAAAATATGGTCGTTCTGCTGTTCAGAAAAAAATTCTCTCGAGAAGAAAATGATGAAATAGAATTTAAGGGGAGATGCGGGTCGAAAAACGCGAGTTTTTTTTCAAAATTACCGATTTTTTTATTTTCGCCTGTTTTGATAAGATTAGTACCTCTACTGTTATGAAAAAAATAATACAGGTCGAGACTTAACTGTAAATGCTTTAAAATTTCATCTAAAGAGCACAAGGTGCCTGTTAAAAGGTCGAAAGTGTGCAGTCTTCGAGCACTTTGCCGCCAATAATGCGCCCCCCGCTAACCATTGTTGATCACATGAGTCAGAATCGAGCCTCACTCTTCAAATAACAACAGTTTCGCTGATGCAGCGCAAGAAATAATAAAAAAATCACTCTTCTGCGCGTTGTTCGAGTGCCGCGACTGGCTTATCTCATGGTACGAAGCGGGGACCGCAATTGGCCACTGTGCGCCTGTATTTACTGTGAAACCTATTAGCGGGGTCCATGTCTTGACGAGCAGCGCAGCTGAACAATGCTTTTCTCGTGTAATTATCTCTGTTATGAATGAAAAAAGGCATTGCTCGCAAGTGAAAGGCGTTATGTGGCGCGCTCTGTAGGAATAGGCTACGAGCAGCTGGTCCGATTTGCGGCAGTTGTTGGCTTGCAAAAGCCAATGCATCAAAGTCATTCACACCCATCAGCCCGATAGTTCGTGATGTGGATATGGATGACGTCAGCACCAATCTTGAGAGGTGGAAAGAGCTCACAGTGAGAGAACTTAGTAGGGACGACATTGCCATTATGTACGACGGCATGCGGCAAACATGGCTGCAAAATGGCATGACACTGCACTTAGTTTGGATTTTGCAGTCTTGTCGAACTTCTTCCTAGCTTGCAGTTGGCACAAGGCTCTGCCAGATGGAGCGGAAGTTTGGCAAGCGTTTCATGGCCCTGTCTGTGAGCGAAATGTCTGTGAGGAGTTGGCTCGAAAACGCTGAGAGAGACAAACTCATGGTGCTGCCGTATTTTAGTCACAGTGGCCACTGCAAGAAGGATTGTTCTTTTTGGTGTGCAAATTTCATCTGATTTAATAATATCTTTTATAAATAAAAACTCAATTTTAACGTTAAAACTCGTTTTTCTCAAAACACAAACTTTCCATTTTTTCCAATGTGCCCCTCCTTTTTCGGGCACTTCTAGTGCTTGGGTATGCAGGAAATTTTGCCCAAAGTTTTTCCAAAGTATGACAAATGCATTTATCTAGTTTACATTTCGATATTTTTTGTATAATAAAAAATTGTATGTATACCTTTACTAGGGTAGGTGAAATATGAACTTTTTACGTCTGTTATTTTTCACGCGTATTACTTATTTTGTATGGGCTTCCTAATTAGCTATTTGCACTCTACACTTTATTTGAAGCATTATTAACTATAAATGGTAAAACAATTACAGAATTTTAGGAATGAAAAGAGGGGGGCAAAAAGGTTAAAGTTTTCATTTTGTCATGTTGCAGAGCTAAAAGTGTGTAACTTGCAATAAAACTAGTTATATATTTGAAATCAGCGTAAAAAGTTCCATAAACAGCTCAAGTTTCATTGCTACAGAGTGAATATAACAGAAAAAGTGTCTTCGAGTAGCATCTCCCCTTAAGCTAATTTTGACACCACCAGCACTCTAGTCCTGAACTTTAGTGCAAAAAAGTATTCTGTGTATGTAGCTTATTGTTCCGACCCCTTTTTTCTTTAATGTTACGTGCTTTACCGTCAGTGAATCTAAAACAATTAAACGGATGCTAACAATTTTTTACCAATAAAGCCTTGAGAACCATTAAGATACACAACTGGCTACAAGCAGTAATCGCAGGGCTGACAACAATAAATTTGCTGAACACATATCTGCACATCTGCTGCCATTTTCAGATTTTTTCTTTGCAATGTACGCTGGCAAGAAGTAACTATCTGAATAGGAAAATAACATGGTGTCCACTTTTGCAGTGCAACTTTCAGTGCTGCTTGAACTATGCACAGTGGCGCATGCTGTATAATGAAAAATTTCACAAGACTTTAAAAATAAAAAAACTTTTCTCCAACTGCACAACACAATGCAAAACACTGATGTTTTAGACATGTAATGACTAATTCATACAGTTATGCCGCTTGCATTTAGAAGCTCCTTGAAACCCACCATATTCGAACTACCCGTGTAATGTGCCGAAATCTTAAGTGAATATCTTCTCAATATATTTCACAAGAGCATGATAATGTCTAAATGTTGAAAGCACATGACCAGCACGAAACCTCTTAATGGGGCAGTGAAGGTTATTTTCGTATGCATTGTTTCATCAATTTTGAAACGTTTAATCCAGGTTTTGCAATTTACGAAATAGTTTAGGAGCATTTTTGCTCAACTCTTTCACCACGTGAAAATGGTTGTTTTTCATAAGTCTCGGGAAGATTGTTTTTGCCAGTTGGAAAAGTACTCCAGCACGCATTGCAGCATTCCAAACTTTGCCCAACGAAATGCTCTATCCATAAAATGCATGTTGTGAAGCAACAAAAATATTTTAGAATGAATAAAAATGAAAAAGTGTAGAATTTTCAGTTATAAGCAGTGCAATAAAAAACACTATATATGCAAAAATATTCAAAACAAAGAAATTTGAGATTATACATTTTGTAGATATATGACCCAAGAAGAGTATAAAAAATAATGAATGTTGTACAAAAATGTTTCTCTTGACACAGACAAAGAAAATCAGAACTGAGGTGCTGCTTCGTTGCTTGTGCCATGCGGCGAAACATTGCATGGTTTTTCGTGATACACAAATGTACTTGTCCACTTTTTCTCAGTAAATTTTTGTTTTGTTGCAATAAGAGTCTCTTGGTGTTCCAATAGAGATAGATGGATACCCGTGATGTGAATAATCCCTTCATAAATGAAATGTCCAATGAAATTGATATTGATAGATGATTGATATGTGGGGTTTAACGTCCCAAAACCACTATATGATTATGAGAGACGCCGTAGTGGAGGGCTCCGGAAATTTAGACCACCTGGGGTTCTTTAACGTGCACCCAAATCTGAGCACACGGGCCTACAACATTTCCGCCTCCATCGGAAATGCAGCCGCCGCAGCCGGGATTCGAACCCGCGCCCTGCGGGTCAGCAGCCGAGTACCTTAGCCACTAGACCACCGCGGCGGGGCGAGCCAATGAAATTCACTATTGCATCTAGCGTCACCTTTTTCCATGAGCCACCTTACATCGCATTGGTTCGCGTTCCAATATATGCATCCCAGCATATGTCTGTGTTTTCGCGCATATCATATTAAAAAAAGGACAATATCGCACTCAGTTCTAAAACATTTCGCACTACTCTGTAGTTAGGGCCAAGATGCCCTCCGGGGGCCTTCTTGTTAGGAGAAGCTCTGCAGCCAGAGCCAGCACACTGCGCCCCAGCGAAGTGTGGACCAGGCACGTAACCAGAGCAGCTATAATATAGTGTGCAAAAGTCAGAAGCTCTACGCACTTGTGGCAGAGAAAACAACTTGAGGATGTATCAGGCTGATGCAAAACATCGTCGCCATAAAACTTGAAGCTCAGCTGCTGTCATCTAGGAACGCTAAGCTTGTCGTCACTCAATTCAGGTGGGGTTGCAAGATCGAGCAGTGCATCTGTTTTTCAGTGCAGATGCGCACCCATGCCCGCGTGAAGACGACGTCATAGGAACGACTAGTGACACTAGATGCGACCCTGTGTCTGATATAACGATGCAAGCAAAACTAAAGCTGCTGGAAACTCTCATATAAGGCCACCTTAACACTTTAAACACGCGGCGGACCTATGCAAATATTCTTGTAGAACAAAATTTTCCTGACTCCTATGAACAACGTTCTATTGAATATATAGCGTAAAATTCTGGATATCATTAGTGCTCAACATAGTCCAATTGCAAAGCTGACACATTAATTCGGCATTTGGCTTGCAAAGGTTTCATGCAGAACTTCGATGTTAATGTACTATTACCACGAGGGGCAGCACTTCTGTCAAGTTCGCCAGCCTAGTGCACTTTTCCAACAATACACGCACATTGGTTCGCGCAAAGGTTCGTCAAATATCACTATGTTGCTAAAACGGGCGAATTAAAATTTATTCTGTATGTTGGGTAGCTGGACTAACTACTAGAAAGCACTGGTGCACGAGAAACAAATTTAACATGCCAAAATCAATGATCGAAAAGTGTCGATCACCGGTGATTGATTTAGATAGGCGTGGCAATGAAAGAGTTAAAGGAGCCCTGCAACACTTTATCATGGCCAGGAACCACTGCTGAAGCTACTGAGGACACACGGGCCAAACAGTATAGCATAGCGCACAACGTGAAATTTACAATTATTTCTCAAAGTCAGCTCAACATCACTCCCTCTTTTCTTGACAAATGATGCCAAAAACCGAAAAGCCATGGCCACAGGCTGATTCGAACATCGTGAGCTGCATAGTTACTCCAGCGCCAGGGGATACCATAATATGCTCGTTTTGCACTCTATAGTGATATAATTACACACAGTATAGAATTACACCATATCCTTATGATCCCTTTGAATTTAAGACCAAAATTCACAGAAAAAGAAGGAAAGAGGTGAAGGTCATGATGCACACTGACGAACGGATGTAGCAATTTCGCCTCCTTATCATCCTCCCCCATGAACAGCTTTGAGCACGCTTGCTAGCACAAAAGGAAAGTGCTTCAAGGGACAATGAAGGCAACTATTAAGTTGACTTCCATTGTTGAAACAGCGGCCCAGAAACCTCGTAGTGTTACTTTTGTGCCAAGGAAGGGCTTATTTTGAAATAAAATCACATTTGGGGGGGTCTGCATCGAGTTAGCACACTTCAAACTACCCGCCTCAAGAAGTAAAATGTCTCACGTCACTGTTGCCGTGCGCAACGTTGCCCAGCTTTACTGCACAGCCGCCAACACTAGTAGCGCCAGAATGAAAGCAGCGGGACCCACAGCAGCAACAACGGCCATTGACAAATTTCCTGCCATTGGCTCAGAGATGAAACACATGTTTTGGTTCAACTGGGCCCCCACTAGATGGCACGACCTGTCCAGTTTAACCACGCGAAAATTGAATTTTTGAACTACTTGCGCCAATCCCCATAGTAACGTCCGGCGATTCTTTTTTCCATGAATCAAACAGAAATGAACAAGCAGCACTTTATTGCGTCTCTTGATGCTTGGAAGGATCATTATTTAGTGCAGCTAGATCGATTACTAGTGATTAGTTGTAGCTGGTTCGTCTACCATCGGGATCATTTTGAGAATGCCCTACTGTGGCACATTTATTCTTCTGAATTTATTTTAATTACTCGGTAAGTAGGGCACTGCTGTTGATAATATTGTCGTTTTAGATGTTGTCATACATTGAGCTTTCACTTTGACATAAATTGTTATTTAACTTTAGTGTCCCTTTAAAGGAGGTGTGAGACTTCGTTGCGTGAAAAAATCCAATTCGAGGACTTTTTATTTGCCTGATCGAGAAGTTTTTCATCTTTCATAAAACCTACCACACTTGGGCACTGGAGCTTCAAAATAAATAATGTTCTTGTTTCTTTGACATACTGACGGGAAATGTGCACATACCCCATGAATTTATAACTCCTCTCTATAAGGGTATATTATACATGGTAATAATTTTATAGAAGGCAGACCTTTGAACGACTCTGTTCCAGAGTGAACATGAGATACAATTTAGGATTCTTCCGAGGATACTAAGGGTCAATGTGTTTGCAAACATAGTACTGAAAGCAGTTTACTTTTGCTGGTTCTCTGAATAAAGCAGATAAAGTTAACTTTACAGGCACACGTACTTTACAAGTGGAAAAAAGATGGCTGCATTAAACATCAATGTGATGAACAAAGCTATGACAAAATAAACTTATCGTAAGCCTGACAGTAGTGCCACATCCCCAAGAGAGACCTACGAGTTTTGTTGGACAAATGAAAAAATAATGCCAGATATCGCAAAAAAAAAAAAAACAAACGATCAAGCACAATGGAGCAGTCACCTTTACCACAGGAGCTTCTAGCTTGCATTTCTCCATAATAATTATAAATAAGAATTAAGAACTAAATATACCTGAATACTTAATGTACCCATAAAACACTGGTTTTGGGATGATAAAAACCACATATATATCAATCAACCCTTAAAACAGTAAAATTAATCACTGATACATGACAGGTGCAAATGCAGCTATCATGTTGCAGGTACTATACCAGACTACAACAAAAGGAGGACCACAGAGGTTTTCGAAATATTGTGTTCAAGCAAAACAGCAACAACAGAACTTCAGTATATGATGCCCTTCCTAGATCACATGCAAGAATGCTATCATCACAGAGAAAATCAATAAGTAACTGGTTGACAATACACAGAACACATCTGTAACACTTTATCGAGAAGAGAAGTTTTGACCACTTAACCACAGATAACAAGGGCCTACTAAAGGGTAAAACAAAATGATGGTGACCTACAATAGTCGCTAGATCCAAGAGGATTGGTCAGCAATTGTAGGTGCTTCCGCATCTTTCTCTTTCCAGAACATTCTATGCTGAAACTTTTGGTTTTAGTATATAAGTTGTGCACTAAAGTTATTAGGCCTACAGTGAACTGTCTGCATTTTAATTACACTCGTTTATTGAGGCCTCCCTTCAATGCTACTCTGGACCTTCTGCTGTCTAAATCTTTCATAAGATTTTTGACAACGAGACACACACACACGATATCTTCTTCCTCTAGAACTTTCAGTTATGGCTGGAAATTAAGTAGTTTTTCTCAAACTTCTTCAAAAAGTTTATTGTCATGTAGGTGAAGGAGGGGGGGGGGGGGCTTTAGGTGCAAACTTTAGGGAGCTCCAATCAACTGCTGCTTTTTGTACTGGACATGCTATAGACTTCTGGGTTTAGCCATGTGTAAGTGAACTTTCAAATTTTGATCACAACAATAACTCATTTATTTGTGTGCCTCGCACCGATCACAATTCAGCTTCAACATGAGCTGCTCACAGCGCACACTCAAGTTGGCCACTTCCATCATCCAACACAACTCAGATTTCAAGGTTCACTGGCTGACTGCAGTCTTGCTCATTACGTTAAATAAGTGATACACCAGAACTGTTCTAATTTTCTCACCTGAAAAATTATTACGTTCAATGACCTAAATTATACAAGTTACAGCGGTCCCTTGAAGGTTGGCATAGCACAATTTCAAGGACACGACTCTGAACCCTTTATCCCAATCCCAACAAAATAAAATTCTAAAAAAAAGACAAAACCACTTTCATTAACACAAGATAAAGTATATGATTATCAAAAAAAAAGTTCCAGTGTCAGCAAATCATACCAAAACAGCTAATCAATCACCTGCCTGTGCCTTCCTTTTCGCATAACAGTTTTGGTCTCAAATAAATAGAGCTATCCGTGAAAAGAATGCTTGAGCCTCCAACAAGAGAACCAAGCCTGCCAGTGCTAAAAAGAAAGTACATCGTGCATTAGTAGGCTTTAAGTTCAGAGGAAGCATACTACTTCAATGTTAAGCTTTACATTTGAATGACATGTCAAAGAACGAAGTTTTCATTCAACCAAAAATATAAGCATCAAGCATATCGTAAGTATTCATAAGCATAAATAAGATTTACTCGGGAAATGTTCAATAGCCACTTCTATATGTTCATATGTGAAAATGGATTTGCATGTCTCACGCGTAAACATAGCGAATTATTTTGTGCACTTGCTGGCACTGCAAGAAAAATAAAACAAAAAAAGAATGAAGGAGTTCCTATAATAAGAATACAAGTCTGAAAATTGCTTTATTCGGTACTTCGTCTCCGCATTTCTAGTTGGAAAATGTCGCAGAAATGTAACATTTAAGAAAGTGTGCGCTTCAAGAACAGCAGAATAATTGCTACAACAAAGTACCAACAAATAATTAATGACAAAAGATAACAATGCGCCAGTGGCAAGCGCACTTCATTTTCCTTTTTCTTTCTGAAGTGAATTCACGATCGAGGCGCCGATGAAGGTGCTTAGTTTATTGAAGGCCTCCTTTCGTTCGAACACCATTACACCCAAGGTCGCTCATTACCGAGGAAGAGCATGTCCAATTATCACATTCTGATGCAAACAAAGCAGAATGAACTTCATACACACCTTTTTGTTTTCCAATGCAGTTCCAGTAGGTTTTACGGAATGATGATGAACCAGGTAGACGCGCTGCAAAACAAGGAAATTCGACCATTGCACGTTATTTCTCTGACGCAGCAAATATTTACACCGTACGTCCCGACATGAGTGAATCAAATATTACGGTTACTTCTCTCTCTAGCAATTGATAGGGTCAAGCTAAATTCGAACACTGAGAGGCGCACACAGGATCCTGTTATTTGAGAGAGATCCGCATTATCGCTTAAAGAAAAAGAAATGCCGGCGATTCTAGTTACACACGTGCGCTACTGCTGAAATACTTGAACGACTTAGGGATGGTTTTGCACTACTTTTTGAGGACAAATTCACGGTGTGGCTACGACAATCCTCGACACCGTTTTTAGGGCCTGAATGGTTGCTGTTCAATTCCAGTCAGCGAAGCAATGGGCGCCGCCGTTGCTTCGCTCGATAATAGCGCTGGGAGACTATAAGTGCTCTTACCTCAACTTAGATGAAGGTAGTCACGCGATAAAAGTCATTGGCAGTGAACAAAAAGAACGCAATGTGTCCTACAACACGAAGGAAAACTTTGCCCTCCCAAGGCAGCCAGTGTCTAGTGCTGAGTAACCTAGTGTACCATCCTTGTATTCGTCGGCGAAACTAAAAGGCAAAGCCGTACCACAGGCCGTACTTCCTGAAGCTATCCGAAGCAAGCCAACATAAGAAGCTCCTAGTCTTAGTATCGTTACAGTGGCTTGTGTAGTGTCGTGAACGAGGCGGCGAGGCCAAAAGAGTTTACAATACAGCCTCCAGAGGACGCAGCCGCTCGCTGGTGCGCTGGCAGTGACGTTACCATGTGAACGGGATAGGCGGAAGTTTTGAAGTTCGGTGCGCACGGTTAGTTGTAAGACCCGAACACGAAGTGTGTGGTGTAGGCGGCAGCTTCAAACCGTTGCTGAGGTAGGAGAGTTACCGGAAGCAGCTGGATAGCAGGATCAGGGTTGAACTTAGGGCTGTGGAGCGCTTGGTCCGATGGTTGGGCGGGCGATGGCTAAGGAGGCTAGAAAAACCACGTGCGAGAGTGAGCAGGTACAGTGCGAACAAGGCAAGCGCTGGTGTTACTTGCACGACACAACCTTCACGAGTTTGGCTGACGCGGAACAGGCGAGCTTCGTGTGCAGGCTGTGCGAGGCACTCAAGATGGCAGTGCGGTGCATGGAGGCTACCAGTGAGGGGCTGCAGGGGGAGGGGAGCTGAGGGTGGAACGGGAGCAGAGGATGGAACTCCAGAAACAGCTCAAAGCGTCGCGTGAGCGGGAGGAGGCTACCGCAAGCCTATTAGAGCAAATAAAGGGCGATTTTAGAAAAGAGCGTATAGGGCGGACCGAGCTAGAGCAGCGGGTAAAGGAGCTGATGGCGCTTTGCCTTGGCTCCGAGCGGTGTGATATGGGAGGCGTGGGTAGGGGAGAAAGCGACAGGCGGGAAGGAACAGGCGTGAAGGGAGGTCAGTGGGCCGCAGTGTCTGGTCACAGCATGGAGGCTCCGCGAACACACAGCTCAGTGGCGCGACAGTCTTCGAGCAGGGCAGGAACACAGGACTCACGGCAGAGAGAGAAACAGGTGAAGCAAAGAGGAAGCCAATGATTAGAGCGTAGAAGGGTCCTAGTGGCGGACGACTCCAACGCGGCCAGGGTTACGAATGGCGTCTTCACGACAGTGAAGGAAGATGGGAGAGTGAGGGTGGAGGCCCAGTTACGGAAGTGCATTTTGTGGATGCACGTGCCAAAGCTCAGGAGGTTGCAGAAGACAGCATGGAGGGCGAAAATCTCGTCATTATTCATGCTGGTATTAATGATGTGCTGAAAGGAAAGACTCAGAACCTTCAGAGACAGTTATAGGGTGGCATGCGTAAACTCCGAGACGCCTCTGGGAGTGTGCATGTGACCATATGCACAGTCCCAGAGGTCTGGGGGCAGTCTCGTGGGATTGAAAGGAGGGTAGTGGAGGCCAACTATGTGATCAGGGGTTTGAGCCGGCAGCTTAGATACAGTGGAATGGAGGTGAACCAAGACGAGCACAAGCCCGGCGCTCGCCCCTTTGAACAAGATGGCATTCATTACACTGGTGTGACGGGCAGGAGGGTTGGCAATAAGATGGGTCGTCAAGCCACAGCTTTTTAGGGGGACCCAGAGCCCTGAGGCCAACAGTGTAGCCAAAGACATAGGCGTATCAGCTGGGGGGGGGGGGCAACGAACGGGGGTGCTAACCCCTCCACTGAGCCCCCCCCCCCACTTTCAAAAGTGCACCATGGTCATTCTTCGCTGCAAGCTGGGAAACTAACAAGTAAGTCGAAGTTTTCTGTCACAAACGTGGTCACTCAATTTTGTTCTTACAGGATAATGAAACTGTTAGGAGACAGTGTTACAACAGAGCGAAATTTCACCATCATTTCCGCTGTGATGATTCTCTTTGCAGGCTCTTTGCGGTCCGGGTCCCCCGTGCGACATTTTCGCGTCTCGTCGTGTAGTATTGCAGAACAGGCAAGCGCTGAACAGGGGCTCTATATCATTACATCATTTATTCGTGCTTTTATTCTGCTGTCACTTGTTGATGCAGTTACCGATGGAAACGAGGAAACTGTTTATGGACAGGTTAAAGCATTTGCTGCTTCCCCAAAATAATTTTCTTCGAAAAGGCAATACCATCACCGCTGCTCTGTCGAAGCTGTTGCGAGCCGATGAGTGTGATGAATCGTTTTCAATAAAGTTTTCTGTATTGAAGAGGTAAACATTTTTGGTCCGCTTTAGTCTACGATGAACCTGATCAGACTTGCTTATGCTAACTTTGAGCTACAGCGGCAGCTTGCAAAGTGGCCACGAATAAAGCAGTGACCTCGAGCTCAGTGAGAAGCTCAGCTTTTAGGCTCGCCTCACAACTTGACTCACCGGAACAAGGAGAAGATTAAATACCGTGGTTTTACAGTAAAAGGTGTTATGAGATCAAAACTCGAGTCACGTGCGGCGCCGTATGCCACCGCCGCCGCCGCGGGTGTCCGTAACCACATCACACGAAATTAGTAAAAAAAATAGTACCAATGGTACAGTGGCGCTCGAACTCGAGTCGGCTGGGTGCCAGCCAATATGTTACCACTGAGCCACGCCCGGGGCTTGGGACATTTCGGCAATCCTGCCTTGGGGAGGCTTGATGTCGGGAAAGAAATCGCGTTAATGCGACTCATAATATGTATTAAAACAGCGAAATAACAACCAGTCGTCACACAATGCGAATAGCGTAACGAGTGGGTCGTAAAATGATTCAACCCATTACAAAAGCTTGTTCTTGTTCACCTATTAATGGGGCCGCGTATAGCATAACAAATGCCAGCCTACCACCGAAAAATTATATTTAATGCCGTAGTGGGTATATCAAGCAAGTGTGCTTGCAGCAGTTATCCAATCAGTGTTTTCAAAAGGCTCTGAAAGGCCGCTCTTCTATAGCTTTCGCTGTGAGTGTGCTGCACCTTCCGCGCAGGCCTGGCGTTTTTTAGCACTATGAAGGGTCAGTTAGGAATCGGGCTAATTGATTTTCACTACACTTGATTTGTCTTTACAGCTCAAAATGAATCTCGGACAGCAAACAAGCACACACGTGCAGCGTTGCTTATTTCTCTCTTTCTCTCAGAAAGTATGACCTCACTGAGTTGTATACGCGCAAAAAACTACTGCATGTGGAAAAAACTATGCTGCTTGTGGAAATATTTTATTAAATTCATAATCCATTTCGCCAGCTGCTATATGCAGCCACTGCTTATGTGATTGGCAGATAGGCTACTGACTTAAGTTTTGAAGGAGATGCTCTCTGGCTTCGTGACGTCATACAACAAGCAGGCGATTTTGTGGCAGACAGAAAACCTTAAAAGCAGAAAAAACCGATGGAAAACAGTATGCCGTATCGAAAATAGTTTATTCTCTTATTTTTTACGTGGTCGTGCATAAGTGGTCATTACGCGATGGGTCATTTATTCGTCACTTGTTGCCTCGCGTAACAAGGTAGCGCAGTGTGCATGATATAGACCATTTGCACCAATATTCCCCCAAGGTTCCCCTCAAGCTGCTCAGTGCAGCCTTTTCACCATCCCGCTCGCAATAAACTCAATTGAATTCAATATACAGCTAACGATTATTTTGAAAGGAAGCAACGAGGGATAGTTTAACATTATGATTGCCCACACTTAGTTCTTTTAAAAGAAAATTTTGTTCACACCGTTTGTGTTGGTGTATTTATGCAGGCGCCTGTGGGCCCGTTAAGAAATTTCGATAGAAGTACAATGAATGTAAACAGTGTACTACGCCTCTAACACCACAAGTTATACATTTTTTAAAGAAAAGGGCTGAGACGTTGCTAATAAGTTATTAATAGTTATATAACAATAGCAATATTATTAACAATTGCACGCTACAGAAACAGTAATCAGACTATTAGCAAATAAAGCAAATTAGAATACGCGCATGCCTGATCATATGCAAGAAAGTGTAATACTTATGAAAAAATATAACAGCAATCAATCTTTGAAAAATCATTGTTGGTCCCTCGGTTATGAGAATCGGCATATAACATGAAAGTAAAACGCCCCTTTACAGGGGTAATTAAATGTTTAGTAAGTATTGATAAAGAATCAAGGGTTTGCCGAATGTATGTTTTGGTGTTTGACAGCTATAGCCCCGTTCAACGTGGATGTATACTCGTTGGTAATATTGTAATAGAACAGAAGGAAGAAAAAAATGGAGGTAGAATTGGTGCATTTATACATAAAAGTATGTGGCAAAGAATCAAGCAGGTATGCACGGAACATTTATGGTTAAACGGGAGAGTAGCTGGACAGATGACACTCCTTAGTTTGGTGTACTTGTGGACGGGAGGAAAACCAAGCAATGGTAGAGTGTATAACAAATCACATTGAGGAATTAGGAGGAGAGTGCGAGGTAATTATACTAGGACATATGAATGCTCACATAGAAGATATAAATAGGTATATTGACCCAACAGGCAAAATGATCATGGATATGTGTGAAAGGCATAATTTGATCATTTGCAACAGTACTGAGAAGAGCGAAGGGCAAATAACATGGGAGGTAGGAAGGCTGCAGTAGACAATAGGTTATGATGTATAATAGGCTCAGGGGAACGCTCATAGATGAATGTGGCTCCAGAAGTCTGGGTAGTGATCACAAACGTATCAAGCTAAGTTTTGGAAGAGCAATGAAAGTGGGAAGGAGACATGTTGAGCAACTACAGGGGAATTTTTATACAGAAAGGCAGATAGAAATACCACCTACACAAATTGAGAAAAAATAAGGATAATAAAACAGTGTGGACGTACACGAATTTAATTATAATGCTTGAGCTAGAGCTTTCTAATGCATATGACAAGTCACCACGGAAAAGGAGACACAAACACAAGAGTTGGTGGGATGAGGAAGTTAAGAGAGCCATAGCAAAACGTCAGGAAGCCTCTAGGGAACACAGACGAGCTAGGCAGCGGAGTGAATCAACAGAGAATGTTGAAAGAAAATGGGACATCTCTCTAAGCTGTAGAAGAGAAGCATCCCTTCTGATCCATGACAAGATTAAAAGAAAGGGGGCTTAGTGGCTGCCAGAAGCACATAAAAATGATAGAAAGGCAGGTGCAAAATTTTGGAACCATCTAAACTACCTAAGAAATGAGAGAAGCCTAGAGCAGAGGTTCATAATTAACAGTTCAAGGTGTTAGGTAAGAAGGGGACGAAGCGATTGAATACATAATAAGAAGGGTGACAGAAAAGTTTCAACAAAAAGTGCTCTATTCACCTTCATAGACAAGAATGGATCAAGTGGCGCTGTGGCTGCATTATCACAAGGGGAGTGGGAAAGGGCTGAGAAAAGGGTTCCCAGTAGTACATCAACAGGCCCTGATGGCATCCCAATTATGCTGATGAAGACATTGGGTCCCAAGTCTAAGCAGACTTTGAGAGAGGCAGGGAGCAAAATAATAATCGGTGGAGAAGTTCCCGATGGATGGAAACTTAGCAGGATGAGCATGATCTATAAAGGAAAGGGGGACAAAGCTGACATAAACAACTCCCGTCCTATAACAGTGACATCAGTGGTCTACAGGCTGGCGATGCAGATTATAAAGGAAAGACTGCAGGCATGGATAGAGGATGAGGGGGTGGGGGTGACTGCAGAATGGGTTTCGGAAACACAGGAGTTGGAAGACAATCTGTTTTCACTGACGCAGTGCATCGAAATAGCAGAAAAGGAACACGAGCCCCTGTGGCTAGCATTTTTGGATATCAAGAGATCTTACAATAGTGCGATTCAAGAAAACTTGTGGGGAATATGGACACACCAAGTGTGGATGAGGGAGTCACTAACCTTTTAAATGATATATATAAAAGTAACAAGCTAGTTATAAAATGGTAAAAACACGTATCCAAGCCCACAGAGATAAAACGGGGGCTTAGGCAGGGGTGGCCTCTGTTACCCTTGTTATTCATGATGTACCTACAAGGTTAGAGGCCAAATTAGAGAGGAGTGGACTTGGCTTCAACCTCTCTTTCGTCAAACAAGGAAAACTCATTAAGCAGGAACTACCAGTATTGATGTACGCCGATTATATAGTGCTAATGGCCGACAACAACGAAGATTTGCAGAAATTGATTGATTGATATGTGGGGTTTAACGTCCCAAAACCACTATATGATTATGAGAGACGCCGTAGTGGAGGGCTCCGGAAATTTAGACCACCTGGGGTTCTTTAACGTGCACCCAAATCTGAGCACACGGGCCTACAACATTTCCGCCTCCATCGGAAATGCAGATTTGCAGAAATTGATGGACATCTGCGGTAATGGGGGAGATACGTTAGATCTCAGATTCAGTAAGGAAAAGTCAGCAGCCATGATTTTTAATGATACTGAAGGTAGTGAGCTTAGAATACAGGAGGTCACACAAGAGATAACAGATAAATACAAATACCTGGGCTAGCAATGGGACCGAGTACCCTGGGGAACACGAAATATACATAACGACTAAAGGTAACAGGAATGCAACGGTTATGAAAAATAGGGCACTGTGAAATTGCAATAGGTATGATGTTGTGAGAGGATTATGGAAAGGGGTAATGGTTCCTGGCCTGACATTCGGCAACGCAGTCTTGTGCATGAGATCAGAAGTTTAAGCAAGATTAGAAATTAAGCAACGTGGAATGGGTAGGCTCGCTTTAAGAGCTCATGGGAATACACCAAATCAGGGAGTACAAGGTGATATGGGATGGACATCATTTGAGGGCAGGAAAAGTAGCAGCAGGATAAAATTTTAGAAGTGATTGAGAGAAATGCGGGAGGAGCGTTTGGTTAGGAAGTTTTCAGCTACTTGTACATGAAGAATGTCGATACAAAATGGAGGAAGCGAATCAGAAAATTGACTGGTAAATACTTATAAAACAGCAGGAAGCCAAACCGAAAAGAATTAATGGTTAAGAAGAAGGTGAAGGAAGTTGAGACCGATATGTGGAGAATTGGCGTGATTAAGAAGTCTGCACTAGAGATCTATCGAACTTTTAAGCAGGAAATTGCCAAGGAAAGGATCTATGATAATACTCGGGGTAGTTCTCTACTGTTTGATGCCAGGACGGGACTATTGCGAACCAAGACATATCGGGCCACATACGAAGGGGTAGACACAATATGCAGTGCGTGTGGAGAGGAAGAAGAAACTGCCGAACACTTGATAATGTTCTGTAAAGGGCTTCACCTTATAGTTCAGGATGATGGCGCAGAGTTTTTCAAGGCACTGGGGTATAGGGACAGTGAGGGCAAAATAGACTTTAAGCGGGTAGAATTGCCTAGAAGGAGGTTATGTGATTGGTGTCTAAAATCAAGGCACGAGTGAAAATAAATCTTCCACCGCAACGTACCAGTCCTCAACTTCACTATTTAAAGAAAAAAAAACCCAGATAAATCTAGTTTGTGGTTCACTAAGTATTACGACTAGGTGGCCTTAGCCGCCGCCCGATCTAAAGGGTACAGCCATCCATCCATCCATCCATCCATCCATCCATCCATCCATCCATCCATCCATCCATCCATCCATCCATCCATCCATCCATCCGTCCAGTCCTGTCCATCCGTCCGCCCGTCCATTCATCCATCTGTCCATCCAGTCCATCCATCCATCCATCCATCCATCCATCCATCCATCCATCCATCCATCCATCCATCCATCCATCCATCCATCCATCCATCCATCCATCCATCCATCCATCCATTCATCCATTCATCCAGCGCTTCGTTCACGCGTGTTAGCCCACACCCTGACGACTTACTCGTGTTAAAACCAAGTATTGTGGTTGCGGTATATGCACGTTGTGTCCCCCACACATGGCAGCGACAAATTGTAAACGAGGAAAAAGAGGTCTGGGGACTGTGCAGGCATGCAGGTTAGCGTCTTCAGAATCACACACGCTGGCAGCGCACAGAACATAGATGTAGGATGTTCGTGATTTCAGTTTTATAACAATATTTTCACAGTAATGTTTGAGTAAATTGATAGAAATACTCACAGAAAATTATAGTGGTTATATGAGGAACAGAAAGTATAATAAACAGTGAAAAAGACGCAAGGATAAACATTGTAACACAGACTGTGGGTAAACAGTCCAAGGAAAATAAAAGGTGCATATCAAACGAAAGATAAATAATTAAATGTAAGAATAAAACGGTGAAACGGAATTTATGTACATGTAGGAAACTTTTTTGATGTTTTGCGCCTACTCTTGCAGCTACCTTTGCTCCATAGGAGCTCTGAATAGTGGTGTACCTTTTGTTTACACGACTTCATTTGCTTAACCACACAAAACAAGTTCTCCCATTTTGTTTTAGGCATTGTGCGTTAGAGCGGTTAGAAAAATTTTCAGTTGTACGCGAGTATAATCCGACGCAGCTCGGAACAAAATTGCAACAGCTCCCAAAAGCAGCTCCCAAATGGGTGCCGGATCCACGTTCAACAGAATGCGGGAGCCCCTAGCCGATTTCCATCTTTCTTTTATTTTCGTGAGACATTTTTTATTTTTTTATTGTGATAGCAATTATATGGACACTCTCGGCTAGATATTGCCGCCAGCGTCAGCGGTATTCACCTCCAAGCAACCCTGTGTTCCCATGCTGTGTTATCCGCACAGCAAGAAAGCAATGCAGAGAAGGCACTACTTCTGGCTGCCATGGCTAGGGTCATGTACTTGAGTGCGCCTCTGCGTGATACTAAAGTGGAGCTGTTTTTTGTGCCCACCATCCGTTATCACGTTTGATTGTGCAGTATTTGTGTGCAGCCATCGCACAAAACGGAAGGGTGAAGAGCCTGAAAATTCAAAACCTGTTAAATTTTATTCCTCGCCGAACGTTATTCCCGGTCATGTAGCGTTGCAGCGAAGTGTCATGGCGAGTGATTCAGCCGTCTTCGCCAGGCTGATTTTAACCAGGCTGTGGGGCGAGTGCTTAAGAATGGTTCACCTGCGAATGCAAATTAAGTTTAGTTCAGAATGACTGATTTGAGTAATTGTGAGGCGAATCAAACACGAAAATAATGAAATTGCTATAACACAGTAAATGCAGACAGTTTCAATGATCTGGCAGAGACATCTGCGAAAAGCACAACACAGCGGAGTACTCAACATTGGACTATTCATATCAATACATGCGCGGTACACGACGAGCTAGAATAAGAGGCGCACGTTTTTGCTTTTATCGCTAAAGTGACCTGGCTCAGTACATTTGCGTCAAAGCACAGGTGGCTTGTAACCTTGCTCTAGTAAATAATTTAAAGCTGCTGATACTGTTCATTCGATTGATCAAAGCTGTGGGTGAGCCAAACACGTCAAAATTTCAATATTGCGTGTACTTTACCACAAACTAATCTGCCCCTTGCAATGGTGCCTGCACGTGCAAGTTCATAAGTGTTGTTATGTTTGCTGCTTCAACATGATTAGTAAAACCTCGCACTAATTCATGGGTAAACTCTACTTTAGCGCTTACGGATGAAATATACCTTAATATTATCTCACCTTTGCGCCCGTAGTGGCGCTCTCACCGTCACTTCTCAGCGAAAATTCGGGGATAAACTCAAGCATTCAACGATATCTTGGCTTTGAGTCCTTCGTGCATCACAAAACTTGTCGTATATGCACCAAACAGTTCTTTATGTCTCAGAGTTCGAAACAAGTGTGGTGTAAAATGCGGCCTCCTTGCTCGTCAGAATGAGTGGGTCAGCGCACACCGCAAAGAGCCACTTTGTCCGCGTATCGCTATTTAGTATCGGCGTTCAATTTCTCGGCGTACACGCTCTAGCGCGCCCAGCACGCATCACCCTTGGCTGCGGCTGCTTCACAAATGGTAAATCTCATACCTTCTAATTCAAAATAAAATAAAACAATAGCAACGTGCCCTCAGTAACTTGTGTGCACCTGTTGGAGCCGCTGGACTCTACTGCCAGTGTGCCGTCAGCCGCCTATATGGTTGCCTTCAAAATGATGGTCACGCGGTTGCCATCACAGCTGGCGCACTTTTCGTTGCCACACCCGCGAAGGTGACGTCACGTCAATGCAATCTATATTTAAATACATAATTGAAAACGCAAGGAAAAAATAATTCCGAAAAAGACTCCGGCACGCGGAATCAAACGGGGGGTTTCTGAATTGTGAATGCAAAGGCGTTAACCACTGAAAAAAAAATAAAAACTGAGCCTCCTTCAACGTTCAAGTGGCAAACTATTCATATTTGCTACTTGTCGCTGGTGACGGGCATCTTGGGGGGAACTGTTGTTTTCAGCATTACTAGCAAGACAGCGCAATGAGCGCGCGTCACCACATAATCACGACGCGGCGGCGCGCGCTCTTGTTTGCCACACGTATTTTGCCCTGCGGAGAGAGAGCAGGCTAGACGCTAACGCGCGCGCTTATCTCGTAGTGGGGACAATCGCACGTCTTGGTTGGCCTTGGGCTTTCACCGGAAAGATTCTGTTGTAGTTACCGGGCGCACAAAGGTCACTGCACAGTCTCCGTTTGCAAAAAGGGGCGCGCTTGTCAGACAAAGCGAAGTAACAACTGAGACGCTCATTCGCGTTCATCTGTACCCGTGAGTACGTTTCGTGCGTCATTTGTGCGTGAGAAACGCGGGACACGTTTCGATCCGCTTGCCATTCTACGCGTGACCTTCCAATATGTTGCTATTGCGTTCATTGTTTCGCCTTTGCGGCAAAGGTGTGACTTTTTTTCTTCCTAATACATTTGCTTGTTAACCATATGTGTCGCTGTAAAGAACGTCATCGCAGCGTGCAGCTTTCTGTGCTGGCAGCAGGGATACGATGTGATCTGCCACAGTTGTGTAGCGGTTCGGCTGCTGGTCCGAAGGATGTGGGTTCGATCCCGACTACGGCGGAACTGTTTCTGTGGACGTGGAATGCCAGAAGCCCGTGTGCTGACCCATGTCAGTGCACTGACATTGGTCAAATTTTAACATTGGTCAAAATTTTCCGAGCTCTGTAATACGGTGGTCATATAGGTATATCGTTGTATAGGGGACGTAACCTCTCAGATATTATCATATAAACAATTAGGCGGGTCCCTTTAGACAGCTAAAGTTAGACAGCTAAAATTGCTTGCACAGCGAAAAATAAATTGGTCTGCTATAGCGCCACCATAGGCGGATATATAGAATGCTTTTATTATGGTCCGCCAAAATAGAATTTTCACTGTCTCCTTCATTCATTGGTCTCAGGGATAATAGTGAGCATTCAGATTTCCTGCTAAATTAAATATACTGGGTAGAATTTTGAGAAAATGACTGTTGCGCTGCTACACTGAAGCTGCACTCTGCCGTCAACCTCCATTCGCCAATGCTGGATGAATGGATGTATCCGGCTGTGCCCTTAAGATGAGGCGGTGGCTTACGCCACCTAGCCATAAACAATTATGTGTTTGAGGATTGAATTTCACTCGCGTCTTGATAGTAGCTAACAATCAGTTAGCCTCCTCATGGTTATTTCTACTGGTTTAAAGTCTACTTTGCCTTCACTCTCCCTAAGCTATAATGGTTTGAAAAATTCCTCGCCATTATCTTGCACCATAGGTTGGAGACCTGTACAGAAAATTATAAAATGTTCAACCATTTCCTCCTCCTCTCCACACGCAATACATACCATGTTCTTTTTTTCGTATTTGGCTCGGCAAGTCTTGGTCCGCCATCTTCCCGTTCAGGCTTCGAACAGCATAGAACTGCCCCGAAGTTCACCGTAGATCTTTTATTTTGCTATTTCCTGATTGAAAGTTCGGTAGCTCTCTAGACATAATTTCGTAAAGATTCTCATGTTCCACATGTCCCTCTATGTTTCCTTCACCTTTTTCTTGACCGATGTTTCCTTTTGGCTTGGAATTCTGCTATTGTCTTAATGCTTGCTTGACAATTTTAGAGTTCGCTTCCTCCATTCAGTATCAACATTCTTCATGTACAAGTAGCTGAAAACTTGCCTAGCCCAACGCTCCTCTCCAATTTTTCTCAATCACTCCTCCAATTTTATCTTGCTGCTAGCTTTCCTGCACTCAAACGATGTCCATCCCATGTCACCCAGTACCCCCTGATTTGGGGTATTCCCGTGTGCTCCCAAAGAAAGTTTACCTATGCCACATTGTTTAATTTGCAATCTTGCTTGAACCTCTGATTTCATGCACAAGACTGCATTGCCGAACGTCAAACCGGGGACCATGACACCTTTCCAAATCTCTCTCAAAACGTGAAACCTATTGTAGTTGTAGCATGCCCTATTTTTCATTACAGCTGTATTCCTCTTATCCTTAGTGGCATTACGTATATTTCTTGCTTCCTTAGGTACTCAGCCTCGTTATTTATTCATACGCCCAAATATTTGTATTTATCCACACTTTCTATTGTGACTTCCTGTATCTTATGCTCACTGCCTTCGTTATCATTAAAACCATGATGGCCGAATTTCGCTCTACTGAACTTCAAATGTAACCTATCTTCCTCAATACCGTATAAGTCTATCAATCCCTGCAGATCTTCTTTGTGTTAGGCTAATAATACTATATCATCTGCCTACATCAATGCTGGTAATGACTGTTCAACGTGCTTTCTTTGCTTGGCAAAAAGGAGGCTGAAGTCAAGTTGACTCCCCTCTAATTTGGTTTCTCGTACCTGTAGATACAGCCTAAGTAACAAAGGTGACAAGGTACATCCCTGTCAAAGCCCGCGTTGTATCTCTATAGGTTCGTATACCTGCTCTTCCCATATTATAACTACCTTGTTATTTCTATCGATATCTTTTAGAAGATTAGTTATTCAATCTTCCATATCTAGTGTGTCCAGTATTCTCCACATGTCTTCTTGAATCACGCTATCGCAAGATCTCTTGATGTCTAGAAATGCCAGCCACAAGGACCTGTGTTCTTTTTCAACTATTTCAATACACTGCATCAATGAAAACAGATTGTCCTCCAACCTCCTTCGTTTACGGAACCCATTTTGTAGTTATCCCAACACCCCCTCATTTTCCACCCATGTCTGTAGTCTTTCCTTTACTATCTGCATTACTATAGCCTGTAAACTACTGATGTCACTGTTATAAGACGGTAGTTGTTTATATCGGCTTTGTCCTCCTTTCCTTTAGATCTTGCTTATCCTGCTTAGTTTTCACCCATTGAGGGCTTCACCATCTATTCTTGCTTTGCTCGCTGCCTCTCTTAATGTTTGTTTAGAGTTTTGTCTTAGTTTCTTTATTAGCATAATTGGGATGCCGTCAAGGCCTGTTTATGTGCTACTAGAAACTCTCTTTTCTACCCTTTCCTAGTCTCGTTGTCCCAACGAAGCCACTGTGCTAATTGGCCCATCCTCATCTAGTACAGTGCATGCAGTACTTTCCTGGTGTTTAAATTGTTCTGTCATTGTTGTTCTCATATATTAGGTTAATTGCATCATCCCCTTCTAGTCTAACCCCTTGGACTGTAGTTATAAATCTCTGTTCCTTGCTTGTCTTATTACTCAGTGAATTGAGATGGTTCCAAAACTTTGCAGCCGACTTCCTATTCTTTTTGTTTACTTCCGCCATCCATTGGGCCGCCTTCTAATCTTTTCACTTGTCAGATTGGATGCTTTCCTTCTGCAACTCAAAAAGTTATCCCATTTTTTTTTTTACATTATCTTCCGGCTAACCCCTCTGTTTAGTATACATGTGTTCCCTGGGGGCTTCCTGATGTCTTCCTATGGCTCTCTTAACTTCCTCATCTCACTAGTTCTTTGGTTTGTGTTTCCTTTTCTCGGTTGATTTGACTCGTACCTTAGCAGGCTCTAACTCAAACAGTTGAGTTAGATTGGTGCGTGGTAGCGCCAACAGTGATACCTGGCAGCGAGGCTGAGTGGCGACACATGAGGTATGAGCGGCTCTTTTTGGCGCGTGGCGGCTGGTGACTGGTCGTTTACCGACAGGCTCCTGCGGGATGCGGCGATCGCGGGTCATCTTCCGTGGGTCTCTCGTGGAGAGTCGAACATCGCCGACGCCGACCTCGCGTTATCTTGTATTTTTTTATGTTGATTAACCGCATCCCAGGTAAAAATTTTCTGCTGGTTTTCAGCTCGGAGCCGCTGGTTTGTACTGGGTTCTGGTGGAACCAGCAAGTGACCGGCTGGTTTTATGCCGGTTGGGCTGGTTCCAACAGTGTGATTACTGGTCTTCCTCTGGTTCCAGCAGGAGGCTTAATGGTTTTCTGCTTGTCCCAGCAGGCAAAACTATCGACTGTACTGGTCTCAGCGGAGTGCTTACTGGTTTTCTGTGCTGGTTCCAGCAGGTTACTGGTGTTATCCTGGGACAATATTGTATAAGGTTGTTTTAGCATGTCACTACTGAGGTATGTGATTCGGCGGAGGATATTATCGATGTAAAAGTCATTGAATAAATGTAGACGATATTTGGTCCGACCACGTCTGCTGTGTGCGTTTGTTCCGAGAGGGTGCTTCATTTCGAAATCCCACAAGATATAGCACAGTCTCGTATAATAAAGTAAAAGTCAGGGTGAGCATAAGGGCAACACCACCAGTGCCACCGCTTCCTCAGACTACTAGTGCGCATCTACCCCCCCCCCCCCCCTTTTTTTTAATCAGTGGTGATAGGTGGAAAAAACACACAAAAAACCAGGAAACTCTATATGGTTGTCGTCAACAGTGACGCCATTGCGAAAGTCTGCTAATTACGCTCATCGGCTCTTCAGTTTCGGTTTCGGTGGTGAACTTGGATGAATTTCATCTCTCCTTAATATTTAGCAGAGGCCACTTTTTTTGAATTTTTTGAAGATATTCCGCCGCTACCTACATCAGTTTTGTATGTTCACGGGTATACCCCCCCCCCCCTTGCATGTAACCCCGCACCACGAAATTCTAAGAGCAAAATAAAAAATCCCCGTGTATTTCCGTGATGGCATGTTTCTTACATCATCGTGAAGCGATCGTTCCTTTTTTCTGGAGAGCTGCATTGTCTTCGCTGTGAAGAGTTCGTTCGTCGGAAGAATCGAACAATTGGGCACCTTGTTCATCGTTTTTACCTACAAAAACAACAACAATGATAATAGTATTAATAAGTTTTATTAAAACTTATTGAATGCTACAAATATTTAGTTCCACTATCAATTTTCTTTTATTTTTCCAGGCACTACGCGCTATATTTTGTGACAGTGCGTACAAATTAAAGAGTAGTTTAAGAAACAAAACAAAAAGAAAGGTTTAACAGTAAAGAGTGAAATTCCCAGCATATCAACGGAAGGGATGATGATGAGTGCAGTTAAGCGTCCATCAGTACTTCCGTGATTTCTGTCCATCCGTTCGCTTTTGCTTCCATCCGTCCATGCGACCATCCATACGTGCGACCGTCCATACGTGCGTCTGTCCATCTATCCGTCCGTCCGTGCATGCGTCTGTTCATCCGTTTGTCTGTCTATTTATGCGTCCGTCTGTCTGTATGTCCGCCTGTCTGCCTGTCCGCCCATTCATCTAGTGAACACTCCAAGTACCACCATCTCGCATATTTTCATCATGTATTAATTATATACAAGTACCACCATCCGCGGACATTCAAGGACTAAGCGAGAGGTGGCTACTACTACAAACACGGGACGAACAGCGCATGACGTAAGGAGCTTCACCCCTAAAACAAACATAAACATATGCGTTTCGAACCCGGGTCTTCTGAGGCGAGCAGGAAGTATACCTGTGCATCCCTTCGGTGGAGCGATGCGCCCATACATTGCAGGCCTGAATGCCACAGTCAGTATAACTGTAGTTTAAGCGCATGAAGAAACACAAAGGAACACATGACAAGCGCTTTTCAAACTACAGTTATATCATGCATATTCAACTAGCCCAACTTTCGATTGTGCCATAGGCGGCTTTGCTTTTCGAAGTTCGTTCCGAGCACGCCACCTGCATGGTTCTATAGTGCACCCTACTACAACAACAACAACAAGAACAACAACAGCAACAACAACAACAACAACAACAACAAGAAAAACAACAACATATTGTGCTTAACGTCCCGAAACCACCATATGATTGAGATGCCGTAGTGGAGGGCTCCAGAAATTTCGACTACGTGGGGTTCTTCAGCGTGCACCGGAATCTGAGCACACGGGAATACATCATTTTCACCATCATTGAAAATGCTGCCACCGCAGCCGGGATTCGACCCCGCGACCTGCGGGTCCACAGCGATTACCTTAGCCACTAGACCCCCATGGAAGGGCTATGTATAAAATGGCGACACTAATTTTCGTAACTGGTATTGAGGAACTACATTCTCAGTTAGTGAGGAAAACAATGGTTTCAGTGGATACCAGGCATGATATTTTTTTCCGACACGGCTATCTCGATTGATATTATGAATGATTTGACCTGTCGCACTTCAAGTATTTCAACCGCATCAAAGAAGATATTATTTTACATATTGTAACCGCACGCAATATGTGAATAATTAGTTTTTAACAGTAATTGTACACGCTTGTCGCACGAAGCCGGGTTCAGCACAACAAATATAGAGGTTCTGTGAAAGGAAGAAAAAGAAGTGCGTAGTTGACAGGGAGCTGCTGCTGATCCCCTAACGTCATACGTTCTCTCCCGATCAGTTTGCTGAAGGAGCCCGCAAGACGCTCGCTTGCTTACTCTGGGGGTTTGGCTGAAATCTGAGTAGCCACTACTGAATTTCTTCTTGGATAGGCGTATCTAAAGCCTTAGCATTGATTAGCTAGTACCCTTCTGGCTAGTCAATCCAGACAGATGCCGCTTTCTTCGCCTGGACCAGGGACTTATCTCTGGTCTGCTTCTCTTTCACCGCAGGAGCTACCAGTGGACCAGTTCCTACGCAATGGCGTCGCTTCCGTTCCTGTGGCCCTAGTCCCAAGCAACGACGGAGTCATTAAGATGAAAAACCCTAAAGTGATCCAGTCGGAACTCAAAGCAGCGACAACTCACTATCACACCATCACAGAGGTCCGGCAGTTTGGCAAGGGAGGCATTGTCTGCTTTTCTCCTGACCAGCTCTGTGTCAAAGACTTACTTAAATGCTCGATGTTTGCTACCAATCCGGTGAGCGCCTTCATTCCTCCTCACCTAGCATGCGTCAGAGGTATTGTCCGAGGCGTAGACATTAACATGACTCCAGCTGAGGTCCTAGAGATGTTCTCTGAGGCAGGTGCAATTGCAGTTTATAGATGCTCACGAGTTGTAGAACAGACAAAGATCCCTACTGAGTCTGTAATTGTCACATTTGCCGGGTCGATTCGCCCCACTGAAATCAAGGCGTGGCCTTTAATATTCAGAGTCGAACAGCTGTCACCTCGTCCCCTCCAGTGTCAGAAATGTTGGCGCTATGGACACACTTTAAAAGGATGTAGGTCAGCTCCCAGATGCCGAAAATGTGGTGAGGCACATACTGCAAATGAATGCAATTGTACTGAAGAAAAGTGTTGTCTTTGTCATGAGCAGCACTGCGCAGATAACGCTAATTGCTCAGCCAAAGCGCGGGAGACTCAAATTATGGAAATTGTTGATCGCAGACGCTGTTCACGAAAAGACGCCATCGCTGAAATTCAGGCAAGAACCCAGGGATATGCTGGTGTTGCAGCCCGACATAATGCAACTTTAGAAGCTTCTCTTTCAGTGTCCATTGCAGACATGATTGAAAAAGCGATGGAGAAAGCTATAGATCGCCTGGCCACCACCCTTTGTGACTCCTTATCTCATATTGTAGCCACTCAGTTGACGCAAATATATGGGCCACAAAGAGATATGAAGGATACTTCCCAAGACAACGTAACTCTCCCACCAAGTGAAGCAGACGCAGAGTCATCTCCTTCAGAAGTACAGGCTGCAGGGCCCTCTTGTACAGACAACCAGAGGATAAGTGAAGACATACTAGAGGATGGTCAGGATTCTGAAGATATGGACATGGACATCAAATCCCTAAAGCGCACTCGATCACCTGTCTCCAAAAACACTGGCTCTTCAAAACATTCAAAAAACAAAAAATACCAGAAGGAGAACCTATCGAAGAGCGATTTTCTTAAAGACAGCATTTTAGATAAGGTAGTTGCCGAAACAATTCTGTCAAAATGATAGGTTCTATCAAAATTCTTCATTGGAACTGCCGATCTATTCATTCAGCTAGTACAGATTTATTGTATTTATCTTGTAAATTCAATCCAGACATTATTGCACTGCAAGAAACGTGGCTGTCAGCACATAATTCGTTTTACCTACCTAATTTCCGGTCTTTTCGCCTGGATCGCCCATCCAAAGGTGGAGGTTTAGCGTTCTTTGTCAATAATAAAATTAGTTCAAAGATCAAAACTTCGTACAAACGTATATCCCCCGAATGTGAAATTTTCGCCTTAGACATCACCTTGCCTGCATGCTCTCCCTTCTCTCTAGTAAATCTTTACTTTCCTCTGGGTGTACAAGACACGCGATGTTTAGACATGGCTGTTAATTCGTGGTGCACAGAAAAAATTATGGTTGGAGATTTTAATTCTCACCACACTAGTTGGGGTTTTAGGACTGATCAATGTGGACAACGCTTGTGGGACTGGTCTATAGACCATAATTTATCATGCCTCAACGCTAGAACTCCCACATTTATCCGAGACCGATCCCGCTCTGCCTTAGATTTGAGTTTTATAAGCTCGGGTATTTCTAGCGTATCTTGGACTACTCTAGACTGCGCCACCAACAGTGACCATTTACCAGTACTGTTTGAAATTTCTTGCCCCATTATTCCATCTTGCTCCCAAGCTCGAACCTTTATCAATTATTCCAAATTTAAAAATGACCTAGAAGTTGCTTTGACTACTCCCACTGAAGACAACGATGAAAATAAAGCCATGAAATTAAGTGCGGTAATTAAAAGAACGTTCAAAAAAGCAGAATTTTCTATTGAGTCTGATACGAGAAAGCCTTGTAGCCAGTGGTGGAATTCTGAGTGCTCTCGTGATCATAGACGACGACAAGCAGCTTGGAAGCAGCTAATTCATAATCAGTCCCCCAAAAATTGGGCAGATTACAAGTTTATTGCTGCTACATTTAAGCGCACCGTGGCTAAAGCTAAAGAAGACTATGACAAAAAACATTTCGACTTTCTTTCCAAACCTAGAAATAAGAAAGCGTTATTCCGATATATGAGATCGCGCAAAATTCTGCCGTCTCTAGCTAACTCTGATTATGACAGGTTATCGACGGAAGAAATGACTAATTCGTTGGAGGCAATCGGAAGAGGTCTAGCTAACAGATTTTCGTCGACTTTGACAATCAACTGGCAAAAGTCCTCTATAAAGACTGACTACGAAAAAGTGACATTGTCCGAAATGTCAAGCGTAATTAGAAACTTACCCTCTTCGGCTCCTGGTCCTGACGGTATAACAGTTCCTATGATTAAAATTTTATTCCAGATATCACCCGGCGACGTCCTCAACCTTATAAACTATTCCTTAAGCAATGCCTGGATACCACATGACTGGAAAATAGCTAGAGTGATTCCCATATTAAAAAAACAAGGGTCAGGTTTTAACATTGACAACATCAGACCAATCTCTCTAACATCTCACCTGATCAAAATTATAGAGAGAGTTCTCAATAATAGAATAAAAGTTTGGATGGCTGACAAGCTAATATTGAAACCATTTCAAATAGGTTTTCGTAGCGAATGCTCAATTTGGTGTGCTCATGCCGACTTAGAGAGCCGAATACAGCTTGCCCGAAAAAGACGACAATACGCGGTACTAGTAACACTAGACATAGCTAAAGCTTATGATAGCGTTGAGCACTCAATTTTATTGAACTCGTTACACGAATGTGACTTTCCGCGATATATTGTTGATTGGGTAGCAGAGTTTCTAAAATCGAGAGAATTTTATTGTGCAAAGGATGGATGTCACTCATCTAAATTCAAACAGCAACGTGGAGTACCTCAAGGGGCGGTCCTATCTCCGCTGTTATTCAATGTGTTGATGAGCTCAATTCCCATTGAACGAGATATCACTGTCTACATTTATGCAGACGACATTGCATTTTTCGTTGCAGACAGTGACATTTATTCTTTGCATCAAAAATTGCAAAAGTACATGTATTCTCTTGAAATTTGGCTGCATTCAATTTCATTGTCTCTAAACATCAGTAAAAGTGCGCTCCTGGTGTTCCCTATAGCAGATTCTATTCAAATTTCAGTACTTTATAATCAGGAACCGATTCCACAAGTAGAGTCTATCAAATATTTGGGCATTATTTATAACGAGAAACTTAACTGGAGCCCTCACATAGACTATATCGTGGCAAAGGCACAACGAGCATCAGGCTTATTGCGAAGGTTGAGCAACAGAAAATATGGGTTACGTAGACACACCTTATTAATGATATATAAAATGTACATGCGCCCAATACTAGAATTTGGGTGTATATTATTTTCGGGTGGCCCTACGTACAAAATTAAACCGTTAGTTCTATTAGAGCGAGAAGCGTTACGTTTGTGTTTGCGACTCCCCAGGTATGTCGCTATTAATGTACTATATCAGGAAGCTCGCATACCAACTATTCTTTGCCGATTCCGTATCCTAACTGTACAAACATACTTGAAATTTTACGGCTTATCAGCGAGACGGTCTGCATATGCCTTTATTAGTGACCCCGACGCCTTCTTCCTCGCTCACTGGCCACGCTTTCGTACTCCCCAGATTATTTTTGTACAAAAGAAACTGGAAAGCATAAAGGTGGATATCAGATCGGTAATTGGAACCAAAGCATTAAATCACAATATTACGATAGAATGTGATGAAATTTTTCCCCCACTATCTAAGTTTCAATCTTCGAGTTACTTAAATGACAGGTTAGAAGACTACATAGCTCATGCGGAAATAAAGAACATACTAGCCACAGACGCTTCTGTGAATAAAGAAAAGGCAGCAGTAGGAATCGTCTCAGATTACCTCGGTTGGTCATTCTCGGTAAGACTACCAGACTTCACTCCGGTTTTCGAAGCTGAGCTCTTGGCTATTATTTTAGCGCTACGAAAACTTCCTTCAAACGAAGAGAGTGCAATGATAATTACTGATTCTCTTTCGCTGTGTACTACTCTCACAGCTTCAGAACAATCAAGAGCTCTAGCGACATTACAAACATTAGTTCCACCTCATGTGAAGTTCCTGAAGTTAGTCTGGGTCCCGGGACACTGTGGCATACGGTTGAATGAAATGGCCGATTCACTATCTCGAGCCACACTTGATGGCCCTGTGATCTCGGTACTACCAGAATCGGAACACATAGTGTCGATCAGATATAGAAAATTGGCTATTTATACGGATATGATGGAAAATATTACTAAATATACGGACTATCAGCACCTTACATATCCCTGGAAACCTCAGTGGAGTCAATCTAAAAAGTTAGAAGTTATTTTAACCAAATTTCGATGTCGTGTCCCTCCATTAAACTTTTACTTGCACAGAGCTGGTCTGGCGATATCCCCCCTGTGTCCATTCTGTGAAGAAACGGAAACAATAGAGCATTACTTTATAACATGTAAAAACTATTCATTAATTAGGAAAAGACTTTTAATTGTTCCGTTTCACGCAGTAGGATTAAATTTAACTGCAGATAATGTTCTAAGTTTCGGTGCCTTTAGCTTGGGACATTGCCACAGGAGCGTATTCGATGCTGTATGCAATTTCATTCGAGAATCAAAGCGCATGTCATAATAATGCCTGCTTAAATATATTTCTGACGACACTTGTCTAATTTTGAATGAAATTTGCATATTCATTTGATTGTGACCGGGTGAGATAAGCTCGATTGTCTGGTCTACTCAAAATTTCTGTCTTACACTGTAGTATTACCTCACCTTTCTCTTTCTTGATTCAATCTTCAATTATTTTTTTAGTCTAATATTCTTTTTCTAGTTAATTATTC
>WOVY01005978.1:187500-192778 GCA_013436015.1 Rhipicephalus annulatus | reverse complement strand
CCTAACGACACAGGAACTGGAAAGATTATTATTTATATTTACTTTTTGAGAGCGACCAGACAGAAATTCCTGAATCCTGCGGGTAGTTTTTATGTCTAACTTCAGGCAGTTTATTTTTTGGATGAGCCGTATGTGGGGAACACGGTCGAAGGCTTTAGAAAAGTCGATAAATACAGCATCTGTGTAAACCAATTTGTGCAAAGAGTCATGTAAATTCCGTAGATAATTCAAATAACTGTGTCTGCAAGACCGCTTGTACCTGAACCCATGTTGATTTTCAAATAACACTTTATTAGTATTAAGATGTCTCATTATGTGGGAGTAAATTATATGTTCGAGGAGTTTACAAACAAATCGATGTGAGTGAAATCGGGCGGTAGTTTTTGGACTTGAGGGATCACCAGATTTATACATTGGTATAACATGACCAGATTTCCAAACGTCAGGGACGCACCCAGGATCAAGCGATTCTGGGTGCGATTCTGGGTATATTCCGCATATAGAAGCACCCACCATCCAGCGGACATACCAATGACTAAACGAGAGGTGGCACACGCACACTTTCTTACGGCTTGCGCTTTCTTGTCTACTTCCCACCTTTAACCACCTCGAGTTCATGGTATATACTAGTTCACTGTATTCATGCAACACCGCCTAGATGAACTCATTTAGGTGGTGTTGATTCATGGCACTGTGGCCCAACGCTCGCTAAACCTTTTTAAAACAAAGGAGGTTACGCCCAGCGAGTATAACGTAGCTACCCTTTCTTGTCAGATAGTGCTATATGTACATGCAATGGCTGCTAATGGGGAATGAGAGACGGGAGAATTCGGCTTTTAGTTAACGCGCACTCTGCGAATTTTTTATTGTTCGACAATGCACAGGAGAAAATCTCCCACCGGCACCACCTTGCAGGTCAAAAGGTAAGACTGGTTACACACTACGACTACGACTACGACTACGAGGGACGAACGGGTGCTGCTTTAAGGAGCTTTGCCCCTGAAACAAGAAGATCAAAGCATAACCTCTGAGTTAATGATGACGACTGAAGGGGCCAAGCGTCTGTCGGTCTGTCTGTCTGTCTGTTGTCTGTCTGTCTGTCTGTCTGTCTGTCTGTCTGTCTGTCTGTCTGTCTGTCCGTCCATGTGTCTATCTGTTCTGTTCTGTTCTGTCTGTCTGTCTGTCTGTCTGTCTGTCTGTCTGTCTGTCTGTCTGTCTGAAGCACAGTCTTCAGCTCCTGTCATCGGCTTGAACGGTTTGCTTGTTTTACGGCAAGAGCTGTTATGAGATCACATTGAGGATCGCGTGCACCATATAGTTGTCCGCCGCCGCCGCCGATGTCCGTAACCACTATCACGAAAAATAAAACAAAGTAAATAATTAAAAAAGGACATAATGTGATTCAAACCTGGGTCCCTCGCGCTCCAGTCCAGTATTCAAGCACAGAGCCACACCGGGGCTTGAAGGTCGTTGCATCTGGCATAATATACAATTGGGAATATGAGTAATAAAGCGTTTTAAAACAGCGAAGGAACCACCAAGCGTTACTCAATGCGAATTTCGTGACGAGTGAGTCGTTACGAATGCTCCAACTTATTACAAAAACTTCAGGCATAATTCTTAATTGTCGTCAACCAAAGTAAAAAAATTCAAAAAATTCATTGCGAATGTTGTAGCGGGTTATACTAACAGTTGATTGTCGCTGTCGGAATAAAAGGTTCCAGACAGATCAAATGTAACTCTTGTAAGGGCTTTCGTTTGCTTCTGTAAGGACTATTACCGGTTTGTGGGAAATGTTCCCTGACCGAGAAAATGGTACTCCTGTAAGGACCATCTAGCGGTTGCTGCAAAGACTAACAGTTGTTCTCAGAAATGGACTTTGGGAGAGCATTTTTCCTCCCTCACGATTAGCTGTTGATTCTGAGAAATCATCTTTAGGAGAGCGAGTATTACTCCTTTGCAATCAACTTTCGATCCACTTGAGCAATTTTTTAATGGACTGGTCATTATTCTGCCAGTAATTCGTCAGTGGATTATTTTGCCATTCTCACCAGACTGACATGGTATACAGCTCAGGCCAGTGTGTGCTTTGTTCAGTACTGCATGCATGAGTGTGAGTAGGAACAAAAAAAAGAAAGAGAGACAGTTCAATTTAGGGATGAGAATATTTATTTGCCCAAAACATTACGGTCGAAGACCGTCGAGGCTCCCTCGCATACACATCATTGAAGGCCCTGTAGTGGACCTCATCATCTGTAGTGTACGAGAATTTGTTGAGAACAATTGCATCATCTTTATTAATATGAATAAGGGTGTAAAAATGACAGGCGAAATTTCGACCACCTGGGGTTCTTTACCATGCAGCCAAATCTTCCCTGCCATTGTCTACTCCATTCTGCTCCATAGAGTAGAACTTCAGGCGAAAAGTCAAACATCTTCAGCTCTTGATTAAAATATTTTTCCTCTCTCTTCCCTCTCAACAGCGAAGATAGCTTACAAAGCAATCCCGCAATAACGAAGGTTTCAGGTACTTATCCGCAACAACTTATTCAATCGATGAGGAAGTTAGAAACACAGAAGTTTGAAAATTGCAGTTCTGCTCATTCGATCTATAGTCGGGCGGTTATACGTTCCCACTATTATGAACTGTGCGGCCGTTGCTGTTTACTTCAGTTGGTTGATGATGATGCTTTGTGTGGACGCCTCAGCAGCCTTGCCGGAAGCGGATGTTCCTTCTGCAAGCACGGATTACCTGTGGCTGAATCAAGGGACGCGCTTTGCAAGGTCGAGAAAGCGATACCATATACGCTCTTGAAGTGCACGATTTTTGTATGCGCACGCTGACCTGATTGTGCACGAAGAGTTCAGCGACGAAACTATCATCGAAACTGTGCGCAAAGAATACGAGCAATGAAATGCCGGTAAGGCGAAAAAGCTTGCACGAAGATTTTTAACGCTTTGACATCATTCGCGCGTTCCTCGGCGCCCATGACGGCGACAAAGCTAGCAAAGCTTTTTCTGTTGTGAGGCTCAAGCTCTGAAGCTCCTTCAAAGCAACGTAAAAGAAAGCAAGGTGAGATATTTTCTTAAGTAAGTATTCACTCTTAAAAATAAAGGTCGGCATAATAACTAACTAAATACTAACCATTCACTCGTCACATAAAGCACTTGCCTCTTAGTAAAGGAAGGTATATAGTAAAATGCTGGTTAGTGAAATTGCCTACCTAGTTAGAATAGTGTTGACTCGAGTGGTTAGTTTATCACTGAACTGTTACTAACCCTTGCAAAAAAAGGTTTACGCATATTCTGTTAAATGTGTATGTGCGTTGCCATATCAAAATCATTCTATTACAGGAGTAGAGGATAAAAAATGAATTGACGTGGCCCTCGTAAATCATTTATGGCTGCTAACAACAGCATGTAAATATAGTGTGGTAAGTGCGCATCATAGAAACATACTTATAAATAACTGAGCACATGATCATATCAGATTCACATATCATCATACATATGATGATGCTATGCTCATATGAGTATGAGAACTCATATGAATGGATCACGAGAACACGCACGCAAATGCATGCACAAGCAAATCTTCAAGGCTTGGACATAGCAGATTTCTACCGTAGCAGGAGCTTGAAGGCTCTATGTACCCCTGCTTTGGGATCGTATACACCGCGTATTGGTTAGCAATTACAGAATTTGTTAGATGATTGTTGTTTCCTACGCATAATCATGTCCCCTTCTATTTCCTTATGCGTGTGCCATTACGTAGCAGGAAACCTTATTCCAAAGTAGTCAATAAAATTAAAGCTTGCCTAAATTTTGCTTACGATGTCACCATTACGGCAAAATGTTTACAGCTGCGCGGCCACGTCTCTTTACAGCGCGTGAGCAGCCAGTTTTTGCTCCGCTGGGCGAAACGTTGAGGCAGTTTCGGGCTCTTAAGTGGTATATCAGGAGCACTCGTGTCCTGGTTGTGAGGCTGACCACATCAGGGCCCGATTGCCTCAAGGTTTCGCCCTACAAAGCAAGAAGTGGCTTCTCACGTGCTGTAAACAGACGTGGCCGCGGCTGCACTGTTACGTCTAGGAAAGATCTGGCAACGTAGGTGGCTTAGTAGTTGCTTAGTTAAAAACAAGGTTCCCTGGTTAGTAACTGCTGAAGTTGCAAGCTGCACTAGCTGCTGGCTAGTAAAAGTATGCTGCGAAGGAAGTAAAAAACTCCAGAAACTAGTAAACACGCCGGTTTACTAACTGATTAGAAACTTTTTTTTTTCTACGAGTGTTGGTTGGGCGAAGTAAATGGGGTGTGTGTGTGTTGGATTCCATTTTTTTGACGGTGAAATTCTCGCGAGAACGGGTGCTTCCTGCGGTGATTTCGTTATTTAGAGATTCGACTGCATATGTTTGCACGTCGGTGTGAAACAGATGTGCTTTGTGTGGCTAACCGTGTAAGCATCTGTCAACAGCGAACGAAATTATAAGTGCAGCGAAGAATAGCCGCGACCGGTTGGTATTTACTGTGAACATTTCAATATATTTCGCACCGTTAAACCACGCTGCACATCGGTCCGATTCCTCAACGAAACGTCGTGAATGCCGCGCTTCAAAGAGCCGAGTAACAAAAAAAGTTCGAAGAATAAATTAATGGTAGCAAAAGTAAGCTGTTACGATCGTCAGCGGCTGCTCCTGGAGTTTCACCGTCAAAATCTTCGAAGCGGTCTGAAGTAGGCTTCGCTCAACTACGGCAGGCTGGCCGGCAACCGGTCTGAGAGTTACGCCGGCAACGCGCTCGCCCCGTCTCCGCCGATGGTGAGTTCTCGGAGTGTCACCGGTATTTCACCGGCTGCAACATCTAAGCGGTAGGAACGCCTCGCTATGGCGTCGGTATCAAGTCGGCATCGTATCGAGCTCGCACTGCGCACCGGCCGCCGTGCATGCGAGCAACGGGAACAGCAACTGCGAACCGTCTCATTCGTTTAAGTCTATCGCTCCGTAGCTTAAACTGCGTGGATTGCGGACACCTATTTCTGTGCATGGAAAAAAACAACAAGACGTAAACTGCACATCAGCAAGCATTTTGTGATCGCCAGCTCTCATTCATCGAATCACCGTGCCGTACTCGTGAGTGAGGCCTAGTCGTCGAATGCGGTAGCCGCGATCTACCTCGGTTCATCGCTGGAGCTGCAAATGTGCCTCGTTAATGTGTTCATTCAAGGCTGCGCACACTTTCTGTATGATTCAGTGCATTTTACGGGTCCACAAACAGTACTGCT
>WOVY01005978.1:0-185000 GCA_013436015.1 Rhipicephalus annulatus | reverse complement strand
CTTTACTTGGTTCAGAGCGACGTCCTGCACTCAGCGGCGCCGTTATAAGCCCTGTCGGGCTCCTCCTTCTTCAGTGGAACACCAATCACACACACACACAACAGGTGAGGGGTACGAGCATGCACGGCGCACGTGAACATCCAATTTCGAGTCAAGATCACTGCACTTAAAGGTGGCGCCAGAGAGGCTCTTGCTCGTCGTGTATGTCGCTGGTCGAGGGGTCCCAAGCTTCGGACAGCAGACATCAAACGGTCCGCCAATCTGTCCGCTCAATTAGCAGGGCACTTTGTGGCGGCGGTCGCCGTTTCTTCAAAGGAATACGCTCTCTTTGTTGTCCCCTCTGGAACGGCTTACAGCTTCGTGGCGACATGACGTCTCATCCGCCGGCTAGCAGGGACAATACCTGGCGGGCATAGGCATTCGGCGAGTCGGCTACTTGTTTGAGGATTAAAAGAGCGCCGCTCCCCCGTCAGCTCTCGACGCTGGTTCCAAGAAAACCTGGGTTCCAGGCGTGGGAACGCGGCCCGGCTACGCTTCTCAGCGGCAGCATGGCGCCTACCGATGGCGGTCATAACAGCTTCCCCCTCGCCAGATGAGTCACGGAGGGCAGCGGTCAACACTGCTGCTTGCAGGGACGACGAAAGGGTCAGTAGTTGAATGCCAAGAACTGGCCTTCGCTTGTGGCATGGTCCGGGTGATTGCCGAATCTTCGACAGCATCTCTGATACTCGACCACATGTACAAGCAAGCACTCGGCCCCCTTCGAACAAACCAAGCCAAAAGAGGGATAGCAAACCAATTTTAATTACTAGCTTTAACAAAAGCTCACACTCAAAACTCTCAGGACCCACTTGAGCAGAGAAACCAGACGTGCTACCTTACAAATTCACATAATAAGATGCACGAAAAAAACTAAAATATCAATTTTGATACATAAAGAGCACCCCAGAGTGGCTTAGAAAGAGCGGCTGAGCGCGTCAGCGTTTCCATTCAATTTGCCCTTTTTTACCTAATGTCAAAATTATATTTTCGAAGAATCAAGCTCTGCCTCACAAGGCGACTGTTCTTTGATGTCACGGTTTGCAGCCAAGTAAGGGGAAAATGGTCTGTTCCTACTTTAAATTTAGCCCCTTTGAGATAACACTGCCACTGATGAATGCCCTACACAAGGCAAGCGCACTCTTTTCCTGAAGCGCAGTACTTTATCTCCTGTAGCCCAATTTCTGGCTCAAGTAAAGCGCAGCTTTACTTGTTACCACTGTCGTCCTGACATAGAACGGCTGTCTCCTTCTTTTCGTCGCTGACTGCTTTCATCGGTTCTGTCCCGCTGAGAGCATCGGTTCGGTTCCGGATTCAGCGAGCGCTAAGATTGTCCTAATGTCCGTTTTTGTTTACGTGTACCAATAATTGTCTACTACTGATACAGTAAGCTATCTAGCTTTCCTGAAAGCTTAACCTAAGCTTTGACCTAACGGGTTACCTCAATGGTTAGGGAAAGCTTAAATGATCCGCTCATATGATCAATCGTCTCCAAAGAAAAGCAACAAAACATAGGAGACAAACACTGCTTTCTTGAAGGTTCATTTGGTTAAGGTTACCTGCTTATGCAAACGCTTCTGAGTAAAAAAAAACCACTGGGCTCGCCTGAGCTCTTTAATTACTCCCATTCCAACAGCGCTTCAATGTACACGGCACTACTAACCAAAACGCTTAATCCATCACAGTTTGTCTAAATTCTTTCAAACGTTACGTTGTAACACAACGTGTACAACACAAAAGTAATTCTAAGTAAAAACACCTAAAAAGCAATTGCATAGGTTTTATGCCAAAACCGTGCAATAAGATTCTCAATGCGCGCAACTGAAACTCTACCGTGTCGCGCCAAACTTAATCATTTTACGAATCACTTGGTCTGTGTTAACATCTTCCTTCAAATGCTCGTTCACTCCAAATCCTCTTGACAGTGAAGGCATACGATATAACACTAAACCTTAAAAACACTCGAAAATAACACCTTTTCTCGGTTTTTTACCTAACGCAAATTTTCGCACTCGTGATTAAACTAATTCAATGCTGACTTTCAGCCCTTGGCTCGGCGGTTTTCCTTCTAAAAATTTTCCACCGCATCACGTAACTTACCAAATTTAAACTAGTTGAAATCTGCATCTCCAATGCAATACTGAGTAGTCATAATTAATCCGCCTGTGCAAAAGTTACTCATATTGACCGCCCCCTTTTCTCATGGTTCCTTTAACCGTACACGATGGGGTCGCGGTCCCGGCGCTTTGCGACGCTCCTCACCCTCAGACTCCGGTGCGAGTCTTTCTTTCTTTTTACTAACAGAAGTTCCAAATCTTCTGATTAGCTCTGCTTTCACAACTTCGTAGTTGTTCGCGTGCTGCTCACTGAGTCGCGCAACAACATCCGCTGCCTCGCAGGGCAGAACCGTGCGTAGCTTCTGAGACCAAGTGTCTCGCTCACACTTAAGTTGACTACACTTTCGTTCAAAGAGTCTAAGATACAGGCCCATATCCCATGATACCTCATATGGCTGCATGTACCTAGACATCTCGAACTCTGCCTCCTTTTCGAGAAGTACTCCTCCTCGCTGAGGTCCCAGCCTCTTTCTCAACTCATAGTCTTGTTTGAAAAACTTTAGCTTGAGGCTTTCTCTTTCGTCTTCACTCTTTCCTTCCATCTGAGCTGCTCTTAGTTTTCTTTCGATGATGAGGTCCCATTCTTCACTTAGTTCCTCATCATCAGCCCCCAAATCATTAATCGCTTGAATGATTATGGGTTTTTGTGCCAAACCCTTTGTATCGATCCCCAATTCCTCACATAACAGCAACAAGTCTGACTTCTGCAGCTCCCGTAAGTCCATGATCGTACTGAGTGCTCGCTACTTCCAAAATAACTTTCCGAAACGGCGAAACTGAGTCTTTCGGCAAAGTTAACTACCAGTTCTAAAATTTAACCCTCTTTTAGAACCTGGTTCACTCAAAGGAAAAGCCAAGCACTCACCCATACGTGATCCATGTCTCGAGCCAGCTGCTTCTCCTGGGCCGACTGTTGTTGTCTCTTGTAGCTTCGAATCCGACCGCTGATCACCAGTGTTGCTGGGGATCCCACCGCTGCCACCAGTTGTTACGGGTCGGGGTGCTGAGTCGTATCCCACCGCTGACGACCAGTTGTTGCGGTCGAAAGGAAGGTCGCTGGAGGATACGACAGCAAAACCCGGTCTCTTGTGGTAGCGTGGTGTAGCTTCGGGTTGAGGAAACGACCGCTTACAAGATGGGGATACGAAAAACAAACAGGTTTATGGCACTATTTACACTTATTTACAGCATGGTAGGTTAGGAGTTCACAAACCACGAACGTGGTGGTTAAACCGTTACAAGGTTCAAAGCCTTCACAAACTACGAACGTGGTGGTTGAACCTTTACTTGGTTCAGAGCGACGTCCTGCACTCAGCGGCGCCGTTATAAGCCCTGTCGGGCTCCTCCTTCTTCAGTGGAACACCAATCACACACACACACAACAGGTGAGGGGTACGAGCATGCACGGCGCACGTGAACATCCAATTTCGAGTCAAGATCACTGCACTTAAAGGTGGCGCCAGAGAGGCTCTTGCTCGTCGTGTATGTCGCTGGTCGAGGGGTCCCAAGCTTCGGACAGCAGACATCAAACGGTCCGCCAATCTGTCCGCTCAATTAGCAGGGCACTTTGTGGCGGCGGTCGCCGTTTCTTCAAAGGAATACGCTCTCTTTGTTGTCCCCTCTGGAACGGCTTACAGCTTCGTGGCGACATGACGTCTCATCCGCCGGCTAGCAGGGACAATACCTGGCGGGCATAGGCATTCGGCGAGTCGGCTACTTGTTTGAGGATTAAAAGAGCGCCGCTCCCCCGTCAGCTCTCGACGCTGGTTCCAAGAAAACCTGGGTTCCAGGCGTGGGAACGCGGCCCGGCTACGCTTCTCAGCGGCAGCATGGCGCCTACCGATGGCGGTCATAACAACCTACATTGTTGAACGGTGGTCGCAGGCCAGGCAACTCCAATGACACGTGCTTGGTCATCTGGCGTTGATTTAAGCGTCGGTGACCTCTCAGCCAGAGACGCAGAGCATGGTGGTCCGAGGTCCGTCTTCGCCCCGCTACGGTGGTCTAGTGGCTAAGGTACTCGGCTGCTGACCCGCAGGTCGCGGGATCAAATCCAGGCTGTGGCGGCTGCATTTCCGATGGAGGCGGAAATGTCGTAGGCCCGTGTGCTCAGATTTGGGTGCACGTCAAAGAACCACAGGTGGTCGAAATTTCCGGAGCCCTCCACTACGGCGTCTCTGATAATCATATGGTGCTTTTGGGACGGTAAACCCCACAAATCAATCAATAAATCAATCAATCATTCCGAAGTCCGTCTCCGGCGGAAACTCGGCGTCGGGGCCTCGGTGTACGAAGGCGCCACCTGTCGCATTTTCGCTCCGACACAAGCGACAGCAGTGCTGTAATTACAACCGCGCACCTCCCAAATCATGAAAAACAGACGGGAGTGTTCCCGTTCCTCCTTATCAGCGGCTGCCTTTCTTCCGTCTCGGCGCCCGCCGCAAAGGAAAGCTCGCCGATCGCAACAATGCGTTTCAGGTTGCGTTGTTCACGGGTGATTCCTTTAATAAGATGTGATTGTTTCGCCTCCACAATAGGTATTTGTATCGGACGCATCGGGGTAACTGCTGGCAGCATTTTTAGGGGCGAAGCTCCTTATGGCGTGGCCTGTGCATCCCTCGTAGTACGTAACCACCAGCGGCACATATACCCGAAATAGCGGTCCTTACGATTTTGACCTCCACGGTGGTTCCGGTAAGAGATTCCTTCTGTGCGTTGTTGAACAATAAAAGATAGTGCTCAATGCACATGTTAATGGCTGCTAAGGGGGAATGAGAAACAGGAGCATTCGGCCTTTAGGTAACGCGCACGCTGCGATCCCCATTAGCAGCTATTGGCATGTAAATTGATCACGATCTGACAAGAAAGAGTTGCTACGTTATACTCGCTGGGTGTAACCTCCTTGGTTTTAGAAAAAAAAGGTTTAGCGAGCGTTGGGCCGCATAGCCATGAATACAGTGAACTAGTATATACCATGAACTCGAGGTGGTTAAAGGTGGGAAGTAAACGCGAAGCGCAAGCCGTAAGAAAGTGTGCATGTGCCACCTCCCGTTTAGTCCTTGAAATGTCCGCTGGATGGCGGTGCTTCTATATGGAGAATATATGATGAAAGGTGCGAAATGGTGGCACTTGGAGTGTTGACTAGATGGATGAACGGACACACAGACAGATGCATGGATGGATGCATGAACGGACGCAGGCGCGGATGCATGGATGAACGCAGGGACGGACGCACGAACAGACGCACACATGGACGGTTACACAGACGTACGTAGGAACGGACGGAAGCAAGAACGAATGGACGGACGAATGCTTCGCCCCACTCCCCATCATTCACTCCGTGGATATGCTGCCATTTTTTTTTTCTGTGGGCGCGTGCTTAGGTCCATATCGAGTGTCGCGAAATATCCCAAATGCGCTCGCCCGAGAATACCACCGCAGCTGTTCTGTTAAATTTTCTTGCGTGTAGTTGCTCATATTTCATCACGTTATTTAGCTTCATGTTTTCAGGAATGATTTCGGCACTTTGTTTCACCAGAAAAACATGTTGAAGGCTTGTTGCAGAAACTGCTACTGATTTCAGATATATAATGTCTACGTGCAACATCCTAGAAAGCGTGCCGCCATGCTTGTAAGTTACCAGTTTAAATAGCCACCCGATGAATAACATTTCCCACGGTTCATTACCCCAGAACAGCATCAATCTGTATATTAACATGCCGTGCGAGACCAATCGTTGCTTCACGGAGGCTAAGGACGTTTCATTATCACGTGGGCCACGAAGCGGCGTGCGCCATCGAAACAGTTCATTTCGACCTTCGGGCGCTTGTTTTGAAAACGATTGCAATGACCAGTGCTCCTGCGTGAAGTGAACATTACCGTTTGTGACGCGATAATAGATCAAGTCAGCTGTTCGCGTAAATCAGGGTATCCCACTACGTAATGCTGACGACTGATGAGAAGATATCTGTACATGAGATGCGAGTATCTTAGAATTCCGAAAAATAACATAAGGTGGTCGATATTTCCGGAGCCCTCCTCTACGGCGTCTCTCATTATCGTATGGTGTGTTTGCGACGTTCAACCCCACATATCAATCAATCAATCAATCAATCAATCAAATTAGAATTCCGGAAACCATTATGTGGTTTGCAGCGTATAGAACCCTTTTTCTCACTTTTATAAGTGATTGTGTGTGAAAGACAGATCCATCTAAAGTCTCCTGCATCTCAAAGCGGAATTCTGTGTAGTTAGTTACATTATTTGCAGCGGCAGACATAACTTGCACGGTAAATCGCAACGCTGTGGGTAAACTGAAAACGTCCTAATTTCATTAGTAATACTTCGACTTTAATCGCGTAGTCTATGCCAAGCTGTAATGAAGTTAGACCCATAAGCACGAATATTTTCTTTGCATTGATTTCGTCGAGTACGTGCGTGGTGAAAACAACTAATGTCTCGCTGTCCTGCACCTTCAAAGTGGATCCATACTTTCCGCAGATAAGTAAACATTTAACCGCAATAAGTGGCTTTGCACTTTTAGTAATCTACTGCTCGGAAATTGAGAAGAAACCTCAACCGGATCACTGAAGAGCGGTTACACGGCGGGCTCAGAAAGAAGCAACCGTCGGCATGCGGGCGTCGGAGCAGGCGAGTCCGTGCCATGACGTCACTTCTCCGCGACTGCAGCGACGCCAGTGTTCGTTCTCGGGCCACAGGCTGTCCCGGTCACGTTTAGGAGAAGTGGGTAACGATTTAGAGCACTTAGTACTCTGCTATGGGAGAGCATACAGCCGTCCCTTAAACGCCAAGAAGAAACGGAAAAGTGCTTAATGGCACAGTCGACCGCGAATAAGCAGATTTTTTGCGTGGTGACTCCGAAAAACCTCTTTGCTAAACCTGGTTTTTCAACGTAAAGTTTCACTTCTAATTCGAAAAGATTTACTACAACCTAACCAAAAAAAACACCTCAAGAAAATCCTTGATGTTTAGACTTCATCCTTTAACAAAACTTTTATTACTATTGTCATCTTCGTTGGCCACTTAATGATTATAGCGTGCTCAGGTGCATGTACAAGCTCATGTGCCTTGTTCTGTTCGCGGCGCGCTCCGCGGTTGAAAAAAATGGCTGCATATGAACGGAGTGCATGATGGAGAGTGGGGCGAAGGATCCGTCCGTTCATTCGTTCTTGCTTCCGTCCATGCGTCCGTCTGTGTGACCGTCCACGCGTCCATCCGACCGTCCGTGCGTGCGTCTGTTCGTGCGTCCACACGTCCATCTGTGCGTCTGTCTTTGCGTTAGTCCATGCATCCGCCCCTGCGACCGTCCATGCGTCCATTCGTCCGTGCAGCCATCCATACGTCCGTCCATGCGTCTGTCTGTGTGTCCGTTCGTCCACAGTAAACACTCCAAGTACCACCATCTCGCATCTTTTCATCGTATATTTATTTAAATGCCCTAAAGGCCTCGAGAGGCATTACATAGGGGGGGATACTGTTAAAAACAAGGTATACATCAACTCATATAAAGGAACGCACACAGCGATCAGACATAACTAGGTAAAAGGTACATTTTACGACAAGGATGTAACACATGGCTCATGTCACATCTCCAGTACATTCCAATTCCAGGAATCTGCATGGCACTAGTGCTTCATCGTTTCGCTGGTACACGAGATTTAACAACAGGGTAAGATATAGTAGCAGTAGACATATTACACATCAAGAAATGTACGCAGCACTGATTGGAATGCAGACGGATCATTTATCATCGCAATCTCGCTGGGAAGCTCGTTCCACTCGGTTACAGATAACACAAAAGGGGAATTTTGGTACTTTTTGGTCCTTGCAAATATGGACGACACTTTACGAGCATGGTCAGTGCGATTGGACACATAATGGGCCGGAAAAATATGAGCGCATGAAAAAGGTGTAATACCATGATACAGAGAGTGAAAAAAGGTCAAGCGGAAGAATTTACGACGAGTGTTGTGTTCTGGAAGATTAAGAATCTGTTTTAATGCTGAGACACTTTGGTATGGCGAGTACGAGTGCAAAATGAAGCGGGCCGCCTTGTTTTGAATAGATTCAATACTGTCGGACAGTATAGCTGTGTGAGGGTTCCAAATAATTGAAGCATAATCGAGGGTTGCACGGATGAGGGAGTGTAAGCGCGAAGTCTAGTTTCATGGTTAGCGAGATATAAACGGCGCTTAAGAAAGCCAAGTTTTTTTAGTGCCTTGTTTGTTACGTGTTCAATATGCATGGCCCAGTTTAAATAAGGAGTAAATATCACGCCAAGATACTTGAAAGAAAAGGTTCGTTTAATATCCAAACTGCATAACATGTATCGATTTAATGGAGTATTTGGATTCGAAGAAAATGACATGACCTTTGTTTTATCAGTATTAATTTCCATTTTCCACGTGTGGCACCATTTAGCCAGGGTATTTAGATCGCTTTGCAAAATAGCTACGTCATCAGTGCATGTGATCTGTCTATAAATTATACAGTCATCGGCAAACAGTCGAACTGTTGAAGTTATATTGTTCGCAATGTCATTAATATATATCAGGAATAATAAAGACCCTAAAACTGATCCCTGAGGTACACCTGACCTAACGACACAGGAACTAGAAAGATTATTATTTATATTTACTTTTTGGGAGCGACCAGATAGAAGTTCCTGAATCCAGTGGGTAGTTTTTATGTCTAACTTCAGGCAGTTTATTTTTTGGATGAGCCGTATGTGGGGAACACGGTCGAAAGCTTTAGAAAAGTCGATAAATAGAGCATCTGTGTGAACCGATTTGTGCAAAGAGTCATGTAAATCCGTAGAAAATTCAAATAACTGTGCTCTGGCAAGACCGCTTGTACCTGAACCCATGTTAATATTCAAATAACACTTTATTAGTATTAAGATGTCTCATTATGTGGGAGTAAATTATATGTTCGAGGAGTTTACAACAAATCGATGTGAGTGAAATCGGGCGGTAGTTTTTTGGACTTGAGGGATCACCAGATTTATAAATGGGTATAACGTGACCAGATTTCCAAACGTCAGGGACGCACCCAGAATCAAGCGATTCTGGGTGCGATTCTGGGCATATTCCGCATACAGAAGCACCGCCATCCAGCGGACATATCAATGACTAAACGAGAGGTGGCACACGCACACTTTCTTACGGCTTGCGCTTCTTGTCTACTTCCCACCTTTAACCACCTCGAGTTCATGGTATATACTAGTTCACTGTATTCATGGCACTGCGGCCCAACGCTCGCTAAACCTTTTTAAAACAAAGGAGGTTACGCCCAGCGAATATAACGTAGCAACCCTTTCTGGTCAGATAGTGCTCAATATACATGCCAATGGCTGCTAATGGGGAATGAGAGACAGGAGAATTCGGCTTTTAGTTAACGCGCACTCTGCGAATTTTTTTTTTGTTCGACAATGCACAGGAAAAATCTCCCACCGGCACAACCTTGCAGGTCAAAAGGTAAGACTGGTTACACACTACGACTACGACTACGACTACGAGGGACGAACGGGTGCTGCTTTAAGGAGCTTTGCCCCTGAAACAAGAAGATCAAAGCATAACCTCTTAGTTAATGATGACGACTGAAGGGGCCAAGCGTCTGTCGGTCTGTCTGCCTGCCTGCGTACCTGTCTGTCTGTCTGTCTGTCTGTCTGTCTGTCTGTCTGTCTGTCTGTCTGTCTGTCTGTCTGTCCGTCCGTCCGTCCGTCTGTCTATCCGTTCATCTGTCCTCCATCCGTCTGTCTGTCCGTCCATGTGTCTATCTGTTCTGTTCTGTTCTGTTTTGTCTGTCTGTCTGTCTGTCTGAAGCACAGTCTTCAGCTCCTGTCATCGGCTTGAACGGTTTGCTTGTTTTACAGCAAGAGCTGTTATGAGATCAGGTTGAGGATCGCGTGCACCATATAGTTGTCCGCCGCCGCCGCCGATGTCCGTAACCACTATCACGCAAAATAAGACAAAGTAAATAATTAAAAAAAGGCATAATATGATTCAAGCCTGGGTCCCTCGCGCTCCAGTCCAGTATTCTAGCACAGAGCCACACCGGGGCTTGAAGGTCCGTTGCATCTGGCATATTATACAATTGGGAATATGAGTAATAAAGCGTTTTAGAACAGCGAAGGAACCACCAAGCGTTACTCAATGCGAATTTCGTGACGAGTTAGTCGTTACGAATGCTCCAACTTATTACAAAAACTTCAGGCATAATTCTTAATCGTCGTCAACCAAAGCAAAAATTCAAAAAATTCATTGCGAATGTGTAGCGGGTATACTAAGACTTCATTGTCGCTGTCGGAATAAAAGGTTCCTGACAGATCAAATGTAACTCTTGTAAGGGCTTTCGTTTGCTTCTGTAAGGACTATTAGTGGTTTGTGGGAAATGTTCCCTGACCGAGAAATGTTACTCCTGTAAGGACCATCTAGCGGTTGCTGCAAAGACTAACAGTTGTTCTCGGAAATGGACTTTGGGAGAGTATTTTTTCCTCCCTCACGATTAACTTTTGATTCTGCGAAATCATCTGTACTCCTGTAAGGACCATCTAGCGGTTGCTGCAAAGACTAACAGTTGTTCTCGGAAATGGACTTTGGGAGAGTATTTTTTCCTCCCTCACGATTAACTTTTGATTCTGAGAAATCATCTGTAAGGACCATCTAGCGGTTGCTGCAAAGACTAACAGTTGTTCTCAGAAATGGACTTTGGGAGAGTATTTCTTCCTCCCTCACGATTAGCTGTTGATTCTGAGAAATCATCTTTAGGAGAGCGAGTATTACTCCTTTGGAATCAACTTTCGATCCACTTGAGCAATTTTTTAATGGACTGGCCATTAATCTGCTAGTCATTCGTCAGTGGATTATTTGGCCATTCTCACCAGACTGACATGGTATACAGCTCAGGCCAGTGTGTGCTTTGTTCAGTACTGCATGCATGAGTGTGAGTAGGAACAAAAAAAGAAAGAGAGAGAGTTCAATTTAGGGATGAGAATATTTATTTGCCCAAAACAATACGGTCGAAGACCGGCGAGGCTCCCTCGCATACACATCATTGAAGGCCCTGTAGTGTACCTCATCAACTGTAGTGTACGAGAATTTGTTGAGAACAATTGCATCATCTTTATTATTATGAATAAGGGTGTAAAAATGACAGGCGAAATTTCGACCACCTGGGGTTCTTTACCATGCAGCCAAATCTTCTCTGTCATTGTCTACTCCATTCTACTCCATAGAGTAGAATTTCAGGCGAAAAGCCAAACATCTTCAGCTCTTGATTAAAATATTTTTACTCTTTCTTCCCCCTCAACAGCGAAGATAGCTTACAAAGCAATCCCGCAATAACGAAAGTTTCAGGTACTTATCCGCAACAACTTATTCAATCGATGAGGTAGTTAGAAACACAGAAGTTTGAAAATTGCAGTACTGCTCATTCGATCTATAGTCGGGCGGTTATACGTTTCCACTATTATGAACGGTGCGGCCGTTGCTGTTTACTTCAGTTGGTTGATGATGATGCTTTGTGTGGACGCCTCAGCAGCCTTGCCGGAAGCGGATGTTTCTTGTGCAAGCACCGATTACCTGTGGCTGAATCAAGGGACGCGCTTTGCAAGGTCGAGAAAGCGATACCATATACGCTCTTGAAGTGCACGATTTTTGTATGCGCACGCTGACCTGATTGTGCACGAAGAGTTCAGCGACGAAACTATCATCGAAACTGTGCGCAAAGAATACGAGCAATGAAATGCCGGTAAGGCAAGAAAGTTTGCACAAAGATTCTTGACGCTTTGACATCATTCGCGCGTTCCTCGGCGCACATGACGGCGACTAAGCTAGCAAAGCTTTTTCTGTTGTGAGGCTCAAGCTCTGAAGCTCCTTCAGAGCAACGTAAAAGAAAGCAAGGTGAGATATTTTCTTAAGTAAGTATTCACTCTTAAAAATAAAGAACGGCATAATAACTAACTAAATACTAACCATTCACTCGTCACATAAAGCACTTGCCTCTTAGTAAAGGAAGGTATATAGTAAAATGCTGGTTAGTGAAATTGCCTACCTAGTTAGAATAGTGTTGACTCGAGTGGTTAGTTTATCACTAAACTGTTACTGACCCTTGCAAAAAAAGGTTCACGCATATTCTGTAAAATGCGTGTGTGCGTTGCCATATCAAAATCATTCTATTACAGGAGCAGAGGATAAAAAATGAATTGACGAGGCCCTCGTAAATCATTTATGGCTGCTAACAACGGCATATAAATATACTGTGGTAAGGGCGCATCGCAGCAACATTTTTATAAATAACTGAGCACATGGTGGTGTCAGATTCACATTTGATCATACATATGATGATGCTATGCTCATATGAGTATGAGAACTGATATGAATGGATCACGAGAACACGCACGCAAAGGCATGCACAAGCAAATCTTCAAGGCTTGGACATAGCAGATTTCTACCGTAGCAGGAGCTTGAAGGCTATATATACCACTGCTTTGGGATCGTACACCGCGTATTGGTTAGCAATTACAGAATTTGTAAGATGATTGTTGTTTCCTACGTATAATCATGTCCCCTTTTATTCCCTGTGTGCCATTACGTAGCAGGAAACCTTATTCCAAAGTAGTCAATAAAATTAAAGCTTGCCTAAATTTTGCTTACGATTACGGTAAATTTTACCATTACGGTAAAATGTGCAGCTGCGCGGCCACGTCTCCTTACAGCACGCGAGCAGCCAGTTTTTGCTCCGCGGGGCGAAACCTTGAGGCAGTTTCGGGCTCTTAAGTGGTATATCAGGAGCACTCATTTCCTGGTTGTGAGGCTGACCACATCAGGGCCCGATTGCCTCAGGGTTTCGCCCCACAAAGCAAGAAGTGGCTGTTCACGCGCTGTAAACAGACGTGGCCGCGGCTGTACTGTTACGTCTAGGAAGATCTGGCAACGTAGGTGGCTTAGTAGTTGCTTAGTTAAAAACACTAAGAAAGGTTCCCTGGTTAGTAACTGCTGAAGTTGCAAGCTGCACTAGCTGCTGGCTAGTAAAAGTATGCTGCGAAGCTAGTAAAAAACTCCAGAAACTAGTAAACACGCCAGTTTATACTAACTGATTACAAACTTTTTTTCTAAGAGTGTTGGTTGTGCGAAGTGAATGGGGTGTGTATGTGTAGGATACCATTTTTGCGACGGTGAAATTCTCGCGAGAACGGGTGCTTCCTGCGGCGATTTCGTTATTTAGAGATTCGACTGCAATAATATACTGTATACACATCTCCACGCTGTATTGAAGCTGTGTATTTGCAGTTTGTAGTTAATAAATTACATAGGCCTCTTAGGTTGCGTTCCAAATATTTGCACTTACTCTGGTTTGAGATGCTTCCACTATGAGTGTTGCGTTTAAATAGCCTTCACTCTGTATTATACTCATGCCACCAATGAGCCAAGCGAAGAACTGATTAAGCGTTTCTATTATTTATCTTTTACCGTTCTGGACAGCTCCGTACTAATTTGGAACCCTTGGATTTTCATGACATTGGCCGAGGTATTCAGTGTATGCACCCGTTTTCGCTTTCCGTTCCCAAACATAAAAATAAAAGAACGAACAGGAGTTGGGAGGTTAGTCCTTTTGGGGATCAACTGATTTGCCTACCAACAGACCTTTTGGTCATGAACTGTAATAGAAGTAACGTACGGTTGCTCCTGTAAGTATCACGCAGTTGCCACTTAACAACTGTGCTTGCAGTATAGGCATTCTACGAATAGCTTGAAACAGCCACGGCGTTGAACGCACAGTCGTTCGTTCCCTCACGGCACGGCGGCATATGCACCGAGACCGGCGCTATAGGCTAATAATAGAGAACGCGATTCGCACAGAGCCCGACTTCACCACCACGTTCTACTCTTGAAGGTGACTCCTCAAGAGTCGTCCAAATTTTGTAATTGTTGTGCTTGGGTGATTCCACGAGAGATCGACACGGGTCCAAAAGTTGATATTTTAGATTTCATTGAGTATTTTATATTTCGTGCACCTCTCACCGGGTAGCCCGAAAGTCATGTTCGTTTTAAGATTAACGGCATAACTTACTAGAAAAAAAAATCAAACTTCACCAACACGGAGGCACCAATTTCGTCACCTGTCATTTTCGGAAATTGCAGATGCTATAAAAAGACAATTATATTTGTTTCAAGGAAGATGGTTTTTTACCTGGAATGTATGTCTAAAGAAGAATGAATTCATACGGTCTCAAGTTGTCAGACCTTAAGTAAATAGCTTTTAAAATTGTGTAATTTCGCGACAGTTTAAAATAAGTTACGTATTCCCCATTTTTTTTTCTCCGAAAGTAATGCAAGGAGCGTTTTCAAACTCGACAAGTTTTAAGCAAATAGTGTGTTCATTAGGTACATAAATAATTGCTGCCGTAGGGCAAATGTAAATTTTTATATATTGCCTCAAAATTCTCATATTGGCAAAAGTGTACTCCACTGAAATTTTAATAATAAAAAACCCATCTTCGATTTTTCTTAAAATCTCGTAAATAGACAACCGAAGACCATCATACAGTAATATAGAAAAAACATGTTGCATTATTTTGTTTTTAGCGAAAATATTCGTGGTACAAATCAGGGCTTTTCGAGAATGCGCTAAATGTTGGGAAATCTAGAACGGAAAAGCGGCAATAAGCTTCAAACGCGAGTAAACGTGACCGCATTTGGTGAAGAAAGGCTGTTTTAGCACTGTGACAAATACGTACCCATGAAGGCGCATTTATGCTCCTGATAACACAGCTCTAATGGAGGTAATCTTCGACACTGTAACTCAGTTGCAAAACATCTGTCTATATTTGCAGATAAACTCAAACATGAAAATGTTCCAACGCAAGTGTTGGATCTCGCTAGAAAAAGCATATGCGCTTGAAGTACCCTCACTGGTCTTTTGCTGGTGACTGTGTGAAACAAGAGATGCGCTCAAAATGGCTGCATCTTTTGCAGATCACATTTAGAAGTACGTGACGCTAACAAAACACAACTACGATCAGTGCCCTTGGATGTGCTTAGGCAAACATGCCAAGAACGTATGCCTGGAACACGTGGCAACGATTTCCACTGGCTCTTCTTAAACTGACGGAATGTTTCTAGCTCGTCTGCATTTGCACACAGCAGCTTGACATTCTTGAGCTTCGCGCTCATTTGCGCCACCATTTTGGGTGCTGACATAATCACAGCTGAGCTTACTGCTCTGAGGTTGTAAGCGTAGCCTGATGCTTTAGTAGGCCACCAACGCCGTCACAAGAGTTCTTACTATGTGATATATGGCCGAAAAAATCCACTTTGTATATATATGATCTTTCTGACATAACTCGAACAACTGGTGCTTGTTTTTGAAGTGACTGCATGCACCATCAGAAACATAAGTAACATGCGTGTCAGGCTTAAAGTGTTTCTTCATATAGTTGTGGATTATTTGTAGAGCAAAACGGGCATGTGCAGCATCATGGCATGTGTCATCACTGATGACGGCAAAATATTGAATTGATTGCTTCCTTGTGGCGACACACGTAAATATAGACACCTGTCTTTTGTGCCAGTGATGCGACTGTACCTCATTCGGTAAAATGGCAGTCCAATTTTCAGCGAAATCAAAGTGAAAATGTAAGATTCTTTTTCTTGGTTCTTTTTCGCCTGGCGTATTGCTGATTCTTGAATGTATCTTATGTAATCATGGGTAATCCACTTCACGAACCATAGACTTAGCTCTCGCAGAAAAGCACTTGCCTGGGCTGTTTTTTTTTGCTAGATCGCCATTTTCCCATACTGCATAGGCTACCCCAATATCTTCAGGGATTCCTAAACATGTGGCTGTCAGAGCGTCCTCCTTAGCACAATAGTCACAATGGCCTAAAAAACAATCACTTGTAGGAGAGGTGCAGAGACATAGTTCTTTCAAGAAGTCTGCCGTGTAGGCACCATCGGTGACGTCTTGTAGGGCAGAAACACACTCCATGGCATTAGCGCAGTATATACAAAGGCACACTTCTTGGTGTGGTACAAGAAGAACCCACTTCGGCCTCAGTGCATAAAACTTTGAGAGCCCAATAGACGTGTTCGGATTAGCTTCTCTAAAGAGACGGCAAGCCTCTCGCACCGAACGGGTCATAAACCTTTTCGAAACAAGCTCCTTTTTCCCGTCAATGATAACCGATACTACATCTTTTTTGTTGGGACTCTGCCGAGAGCAGCTATACTCATCTTTGGAGTAGTAAGCCATAGCTGCCTGGACGTCCATTGGGTTCAGCCGTGTTCTTTTTACCGCATTTGGTGCTAACCATATCCCGTGTTTTGCGTGCCAGCGTCGGGATCTGTATATCATGTAAGCTGACAAGTTTGGTATAAGCGCTTGGAGTTTTCGGTGCTCTATATCGCTCGGCAACAGTGTCAACAAACGCATGTGCTCTTGATACGAAGAACACGCTTCATAGGCTTGATTGAAGTTCTTGTACCAATGGGCACACACACTGCATTTTAGATCTGATGGTTGAAAGTGGCGGTTACACACGTTACGGTGGCATTTCACGGTTACTGTAGAATTGCTGCTAAGTTGTCTTGGTTCTGCATGAACTTTGCTATATTGCGCATGAAGCTTCTCCAGTCGCATATGTGACAATGCTTCAGGCGTGTTTACGCACCGCTCTTGACTTCTGCCTTTTTCTTCTTCCGGCAAAAACTCATCAGCTGTTTCAGCTGAGAAGCTATTAGACGAAGACAGCATACCTCTGAGGCGTCTGAAGCAGTTCTGGCAGACGTGGTCGTTGTTATGTGCGTGGCGGGCAGCTTTCGGCAAAAGCTTCTGGAGGGCAAACAGGCCGATGTCTTCGACCTTGCGGAAGTTTCGCTGATAACGTATTTTCTTTTTATGCAACATGAGGTAATCATAACAAAAAACTCTATCCCGGCTGAAGTGGTCAGCTATCGCCACGCTCCTTGAGGCTGAAATTACTGGCAATACAACTATGCGTGAAACCAGCAGCACGAAAGTGATCTGTCGTCTGTTCCTATGTCTCTCACCTTTAATGAGAACAGACGTAAAACAGCGTGCGCAAGTATCCGCAGTGCGAATGCAAAGCTGAAGTATAGTACGTTAAAATGAATTTCACAATGTTCTTGTCGATAAAATACGGGAGGCGTAATCTTTGTCCCTACTTTGAACCATATGATCTAAAGCATTGCCTCCGAGATGCGGCGCACAGCAATTCATCTGTAGAGCAGACGACGGAGGACAACTTGCCCTAAAGCGTGTTCTTCAGTCTAATGCGGCAGTATTCGTGCCCCAAATAATAAAAATTTGTTATGAATCGTTTATGAACTCATTTAACATTCAATTCTCTTACCCAGCGTGTTGCAAACACATGGCCGTCACAGCAGCTCTATCTGTGTGTCAGTAATGGAGAGGCACCACATATTAGAAGTTTCAGTGCTCCACGTATAAGAGTGAATTCAGATACTGTAGAATATCGTGTTCAAAATAGTTACTCCTATCTGCTAAAACAGCCTTTCTTCACCAAATGCGGTCACGTTTACTCGCGTTTGAAGCTTATTGCCGCTTTTCCGTTCCGATTTCTAGATTTCTCAACTTATCAGCGCCTTCTCGAAAAGCTATGATTTCTACCACGAACATTGTCGCCAAAAACAAAATAATGCAACATGTTTTTTCTATATTACTGTATGATGGCCTTCGGTTGTCTATTTACGATATTTTAAGAAAAATCGAAGATGGGGTTTTTTTATTGTTGAAATTTCAGTGGAGTACACTTTTGCCAATATGAGAAATTTGAGGCAATGTATAAAAATTTACATTTGCCCTACGACAGCAACAAGTTATGTACCTAATGAACACACTATATCCTTAAAACGTGTCAAGTTTGAAAACGCTGCTTGCATTACTTTCGGAGAAAAAAAATGGGGAATACGTAACTAATCCTAAACTGTCTCAAGAGCTGCGCTGTCGTCGGAGATCGCGAGCGCACAACCGGTCGACACGGAATCCAGCGAGCGAGTTCTCCCACCCACTGCTATGCGTTTTAGGTATACGGACTTCGCCGTTTCCGGCACCGAGGGACTCAGGAGGAAGACGCCCAGCATGAAGAGACTGATGAGGAAAACTTTACACAGGTTTATTCTACACATTTACAAGCGAGAATTTCTAGCCACAAGGCGGACATCTAGACGAATATGTCGTCCTAGATTGTGACGATCTCGTCGAAGGCGCTCTCAGGAGCACACTGCTGCGTTTTGTCCTTTCGCAGTCCATAGACGCCAGGCTTAGGGAAACGGGGAAAAACATTTTCACCCAATCAGATCATCACTGTTGAGGGTCATTTTGCCGGCGCCGCCCGCAACACACACACACACACACACACACACACACACACACACACACACACACACACACACACACACACACACACACACACACACACACACACACAAGCCAAAACAGGTAGTGTTCCGGCCACGCTGTCGCATCCAGGTGAATCATGCAGCCAGCAAAGGGAATGTAACGACGGTAGTTAAAGCGCGATAACAAAATGACGACACAGAGACAAGAAGGGCACGAAGGACACTGTGTCTCTGTGTCGTCGTTTTGTTCTCGCGCTATGACTATCGTCATGCCATACTAACTATCCCAAGTTGCCGCACTTCTAAAAGGATGTAACAAGTCCGTCGTGTCGCTGCTCATGCTGACCACCTATACACTGTCGAACGGTGGCCAGGCAACTCCAATGACACGTGCTTGGTCATCTGGCGTTGATTTAAGCGTCGGTGACCTCTCAGCCAGAGACGCACAGCATGGTGGTCCGAGGTCCGTCTTCGGCGGAAACTCGGCGTCGGGGCCTCGGTGTACGAGGGCGCCACGTGTCGCATTTTCGCTCCGACACAAGCGACAGCAGTGCTGCGTGCAGTAATTACAACCACGCACCTCCCAAATCATGAAAAACAGCCGGGAGTGTTCGCGTTCCTCCTTATCAGCGGCTGCCTTTCTTCCGTCTCGGCGCCCGCCGCAAAGGAAGGCTCGCCGATCGCAACAATGCGTTTCAGGTTGCGTTGTTCCCGGGTAATTTCTTCAATTCCTATCACAGCATGGCCTGGCAGCTTTTAACCACCGGTGAAGTGCACGCTGTTGTGATCGGCCCCCATCCAAAGCGGCTGATTGCTGAGAAGCTGGCCACAGAGAGGTGCACAAATGATTGGAAAAAAAGAAAAGAAGGCTGTATAAGTACGCGTGTAACCAGTGTATATTGGAACATGGGCCGGGCACGTAGTGCGTAGACAGGATAACCACTGGTCATTAAGGGTAACTAACTGGATTCCCAGAGAAGGGAAGCGGGTTAGGGGGAGACAGAAGGTTAGGTGGGCAGATGAGATTAAGAAGTTTGCGAATATAAATTGGCAGCAGCAAGCACAGGACCGGGTTAACTGGCGGAACATGGGAGAGGCCTTTGTCCTGCAGTGGACGTAGTCAGGCTGAAGATGATGATGATGAATTCCTTTAAAAAGATGCGATTGTTTCGCCTCCACAATGGGTATTTGTATCGGACACATCGGGGTAACTGCTGGCAGCATTTTTTTTTTGTGGGCGCGTGCTTAGGTCCATATCGAGTGTCGCGAAATATTTCAAATGCCCGAGAATACCACCGCAGCTGTTCTGTTAAATTTTCTTGTGTGTAGTTGCTCATATTTCATCACGTTATTTAGCTTCATGTTTTCGGGAATGATTTCGGCACTTTGTTTCACCAGAAAAACATGTTGAAGGCTTGTTGCAGAAACTGCTACTGATTTCAGATATATAATGTCTACGTGCAACATCCTAGAAAGCGTGCTGCCATGCTTGTAAGTTACCAGTTTAAATAGCCACCCGATGAATAACATTTCCCACGGTTCATTACCCCACAACAGCATCAATCTGTATATTAACATGCCGTGCGAGACCAATCGTTGCTTCATGGAGGCTGAGGACGTTTCATTATCACGTGGGCCACGAAGTGGCGTGCGCCATCGAAACAGTTCATTTCGACCTTCGGGCGCTTGTTTTGCAAACGATTGCAATCAGCAGTGCTCCTGCGTGAAGTGAACATTACCGTTTGTGACGCGATAACAGATCAAGTCAGCTGTTCGCGTAGATCAGGGTATCCCACTACGTAATGCTGACGACTGATGAGAAGATATCTGTACACGAGATGCGAGTATCTTAGAATTCCGAAAAATAACATCAGGGGGTCGAAATTTCCGGAGCCCTCCTCTACGGCGTCTTTCATAATCGTATGGTGTGTTTGGGACGTTCAACCCCACATATCAATCAATCAATCAATCAATCAATAATTCAATCATTCAATCAATCAATCAATCAAATTAGAATTCCGGAAACCAGTATGTGGTTTGCAGCGTATATAACCTTTTTTTCTCACTTTTATAAGTGATTGTGTGTGAAAGACAGATCCATCTAAAGTCTCCTGCATCTCAAAGCAAAGTTCTGTGTAATGAGTCACATTATTTGCAGCGGCAGACATAACTTGCACGGTAAATCGCAACGCTGTGGGTAAACTGAAAACGTCCTAATTTCATTAGTAATACTTCGACTTTAATCGCGTAGTCTATGCCAAGCTGTAATGAAGTTAGACCCATTTAGCACGAATGTTTTCTTTGCATTGATTTCGTCGAGTACGTGCATGGTGAAAACAACTAATGTCTCGCTGGCCTGCACCTTCAAAGTGGATCCATACTTTCCGCAGCTAAGTAAACATTTAACCGCAATAAGTATAGCTTTCACTTTTAGTAATCTACTACTCGGAAATTGAGAAGAAACCTCGACCGGATCACTGAAGAGCGGTTACACGGCGGGCTCGGAAAGAAGCAACCGTCGGCACGCGGGCGTCGGAGCAGGCGAGTCCGTGCCATGACGTCACTTCTCCGCGACTGCAGCGACGCCAGTGTTCGTTATCGGGCCACAGGCTGCCCCGGCCACGTTTAGTAAAAGTGGGTAACGATTTAGAGCACTTCGTACTCTGCTATGGGAGGGCATACAGCCGTCCCTTGCACGTCTCTCGATAACGGGAAAGTGCTTAATGGCACAGTCGACCGCAAAAGCAGATTATTTGCGTGGTGACTCCGAAAAACCTCTTTGCTAAACCTGGTTTTTCAACGTAAAGTTTTACTTCTAATTCGAAAAGATTTACTACAACCTAAACAACAAAAAACACCTCAAGAAAATCATTGATGTTTACACTTCATCCTTTAACAAAACTTTTGTTACTATTGTCATCTTCATTGGCCACTTAATGATTATGGCGTGCTCAGGTGCATACACATGCTCATGTGCATTGTTCTGTTCGCGGCGCGCTCCGCGGTTGAAAAAAAAATACTGCATATCCACGGAGAGCATGATGGAGAGTGGGGCGGAGGATCCGTCCGTTCATTCGTTCTTGCTTCCGTCCGTCGATTCGCTCGCAGGATTTCAAGCTAGACGGTTGTGCCCTCGCGATCTCCGACTTCAGCGTAGCTCCCGCCGACGGTTCGCCCTCCGCGGTCTCCTGAAGCCGTGCAGCTCTCGCATTGTGGTGCCCCGCCCTTGGACTGCTTCGACCGGATCCCCGCTTTCCTATCTTCTTCTTTTTTCCTCTCGTTGGCTGTCTTCTTCTCCTTCTATTTTCCTTCTATTCTTTTTATCCCTCCTTTCCCCCACCCCTATAAGGCACTGCGCCGTGTCGCCTGAAGGCAGACAGAAATTAGGTGCCTTTTTCCTCTTCCTATGAACCACTAACAACTTCCGTCCGTCCATGCGTCCGTCTGTGTGACCGTCCACGCGTCCATCCGACCGTCCGTGCGTGCGTCTGTTCGTGCGTCCACACGTCCATCTGTGCGTCTGTCCCTGCGTTAGTCCATGCATCCGCCCCTGCGTCTGTCCATGCGTCCATTCGTCCGTGCAGCCATCCATGCGTCCGTCCATGCGTCTGTCTGTGTGTCCGTTCGTCCATCTAGTAAACACTCCAAGTACCACCATCTCGCATCTTTTCATCGTATATTTATTTAAATACCCTAAAGGCCTCGAGAGGCATTACATAGGGGGGGGGGGATACTGTTAAAAACAAGGTATACATCAATTCATATAAAAGGAACGCACACAGCGATCAGACATAACTAGGTAAAAGGTACATATTACGACAAGGATGTAACACATGGCTCATTTCACATCTCCAGTACATTTCAATTCCAGGAATCAGCATGGCACTAGTGCTTCATCGTTTAGCTGGTACACGAGATATTACAACAGGGTAAGATATAGTAGCAGTAGACATATTACACATCAAGAAATGTACGCAGCACTGATTGGAATGCAGACGGATCATTTATCATCGCAATCTCGCTGGGAAGCTCGTTCCACTCGGTTACAGATAACACAAAAGGGGAAATTTGGTACTTTTTGGTCCTTGCAAATATGGACGACACTTTACGAGCATGGTCAGTGCGATTGGACACATAATGGGCCGGGAAAATATGAACGCATGAAAAAGGTGTAATACCATGATACAGAGAGTGAAAAAAGGTCAAGCGGAAGAATTTACGACAAAGTTAAGTTCTGGAAGATTAAGAAACTGTTTTAATGCTGAGACACTTTGGTATGGCGAGTACGAGTGCAAAATGAAGCGGGCAGCCTTGTTTTGAATAGATTCAATACAGTCGGACAGTATAGCTGTGTGAGGGTTCCAAATAATTGAAGCATAATCGAGGGTTGCACGGATGAGGGAGTGTAAGCGCGCAGTCTAGTTTCATGGTTAGCGAGATATAAACGGCGCTTAAGAAAGCCAAGTTTTTTTAGTGCCTTGTTTGTTACGTGTTCAATATGCATGGCCCAGTTTAAATCAGGAGTAAATATCACGCCAAGATACTTGAAAGAAAAGGTTCGTTTAATATCCAAACTGCATAACATGTATCGATTTAATGGAGTTTTGGATTCAAAGAAAATGACATGACCTTTGTTTTATCAGTATTAATTTCCATTTTCCACGTGTGGCACCATTTAGCCAGGGTATTTAGATCGCTTTGCAAAATAGCTACGTCATCAGTGCATGTGAGCTGTCTATAAATTATACAGTCATCGGCAAACAGTCAAATTGTTGAAGTTATATTGTTCGCAATGTCATTAATATATATCAGGAATAATAAAGGCCCTAAAACTGATCCCTGAGGTACACCTGACCTAACGACACAGGAACTGGAAAGATTATTATTTATATTTACTTTTTGAGAGCGACCAGACAGAAATTACTGAATCCAGCGGGTAGTTTTTATGTCTAACTTCAGGCAGTTTATTTTTTGGATGAGCCGTATGTGGGGAACACGGTCGAAAGCTTTAGAAAAGTCGATAAATACAGCATCTGTGTGAACCGATTTGTGCAAAGAGTCATGTAAATCCGTAGATAATTCAAATAACTGTGTCTGGCAAGACCGCTTGTACCTGAACCCATGTTGATTTTCAAATAACACTTTATTAGTATTAAGATGTCTCATTATGTGGGAGTAAATTATATGTTCGAGGAGTTTACAACAAATCGATGTGAGTGAAATCGGGCGGTAGTTTTTTGGACTTGAGGGATCACCAGATTTATAAATGGGTATAACGTGACCAGATTTCCAAACGTCAGGGACGCACCCAGAATCAAGCGATTCTGGGTGCGATTCTGGGTATATTCCGCATACAGAAGCACCACCATCCAGCGGACATACCAATGACTAAACGAGAGGTGGCACACGCACACTTTCTTACGGCTTGCGCTTCTTGTCTACTTCCCACCTTTAACCACCTCGAGTTCATGGTATATACTAGTTCACTGTATTCATGGCACTGCGGCCCAACGCTCGCTAAACCTTTTTAAAACAAAGGAGGTTACGCCTAGCGAGTATAACGTAGCAACCCTTTCTTGTCAGATAGTGCTCAATATACATGCCAATGGCTGCTAATGGGGAATGAGAGACAGGAGAATTCGGCTTTTACTTAACGCGCACTGTGTGAATTTTTTATTGTTCGACAATGCACAGGAGAAATCTCCCACCGGCACCACCTTGCAGGTCAAAAGGTAAGACTGGTTACACACTACGACTATGACTACGACTACGAGGGACGAACGGGTGCTGCTTTAAGGAGCTTTGCCCCTGAAACAAGAAGATCAAAGCATAACCTCTGAGTTAATGATGACGACTGAAGGGGCCAAGCGTCTGTCGGTCTGTCCGCCTGCCTGCGTACCTGTCTGTCTGTCTGTCTGTCTGTCTGTCTGTCTATCCGTTCATCTGTCCTTCATCCGTCTGTCTTTCCGTCCATGTGTCTATCTGTTCTGTTCTGTTCTGTTCTGCTCTGTCTGTCTGTCTGTCTGTCTGTCTGTCTGTCTGTCTGTCTGTCTGTCTGTCCGTCTGTCTATCCGTTCATCTGTCCTCCATCAGTCTGTCTGTCCGTCCATGTGTCTATCTGTTCTGTTCTGTTCTGTTCTGTTCTGTCTGTCTGTCTGTCTGTCTGTCTGTCTGTCTGTCTGTCTGTCTGTCTGTCTGTCTGTCTGTCTGTCTGTCTGTCTGTCTGTCTGAAGCACAGTCTTCAGCTCCTGTCATCGGCTTGAACGGTTTGCTTGTTTTACAGCAAGAGCTGTTATGAGATCACATTGAGGATCGCGTGCACCATATAGTTGTCCGCCGCCGCCGCCGATTTCCGTAACCACTATCACGCAAAATAAAACAAAGTAAATAATTAAAAAAGGACATAATGTGATTCAAACCTGGGTCCCTCGCGCTCCAGTCCAGTATTCTAGCACAGAGCCACACCGGGACTTGAAGGTCCGTTGCATCTGGCATAATATACAATTGGGAATATGAGTAATAAAGCGTTTTAGAACAGCGAAGGAACCACCAAGCGTTACTCAATGCGAATTTCGTGACGAGTGAGTCGTTACGAATGCTCCAACTTATTACAAAAACTTCAGGCATAATGCTTAATCGTCGTCAACCAAAGCAAAAAATTCAAAAAATGCATTGCGAATGTGTAGCGGGTATACTAACAGTTGATTGATCTGTCGGAATAAAAGGTTCCTGACAGATCAAATGTAACTCTTGTAAGGGCTTTCGTTTGCTTCTGTAAGGACTATTAGCGGTTTGTGGGAAATGTTCCCTGACCGAGAAAATGTTACTCCTGTAAGGACCATCTAGCGGTTGCTGCAAAGACTAACAGTTGTTCTCAGAAATGGACTTTGGGAGAGCATTTTTTCCTCCCTCACGATTAGCTGTTGATTCTGAGAAATCATCTTTAGGAGAGCGAGTATTACTCCTTTGGAATCAACTTTCGATCCACTTGAGCAATTTTTGAATGGACTGGCCATTAATCTGCTAGTCATTCGTCAGTGGAATATTTGGCCATTCTCACCAGACTGACATGGTATACAGCTCAGGCCAGTGTGTGCTTTGTTCAGTACTGCATGCATGAGTGTGAGTAGGAACAAAAAAAGAAAGACAGAGAGTTCAATTTAGGGATGAGAATATTTATTTGCCCAAAACAGTACGGTCGAAGACCGGCGAGGCTCCCTCGCATACACATCATTGAAGGCCCTGTAGTGGACCTCATCATCTGTAGTGTACGAGAATTTGTTGAGAACAATTGCATCATCTTTATTAATATGAATAAGGGTGTAAAAATGACAGGCGAAATTTCGACCACCTGGGGTTCTTTACCATGCAGCCAAATCTTCTCTGCCATTGTCTACTCCATTCTACTCCATAGAGTAGAATTTCAGGCGAAAAGCAAACATCTTCAGCTCTTGATTAAAATATTTTTCCTCTCTCTTCCCTCTCAACAGCGAAGATAGCTTACAAAGCAATCCCGCAATAACGAAAGTTTCAGGTACTTATCCGCAACAACTTATTCAATCGATGAGGTAGTTAGAAACACAGAAGTTTGAAAATTGCAGTTCTGCTCATTCGATCTATAGTCGGGCGGTTATACGTTCCCACTATTATGAACTGTGCGGCCGTTGCTGTTTACTTCAGTTGGTTGATGATGATGCTTTGTGTGGACGCCTCAGCAGCCTTGCCGGAAGCGGATGTTTCTTCTGCAAGCACCGATTACCTGTGGCTGAATCAAGGGACGCGCTTTGCAAGGTCGAGAAAGCGATACCATATACGCTCTTGAAGTGCACGATTTTTGTATGCGCACGCTGACCTGATTGTGCACGAAGAGTTCAGCGATGAAACTATCATCGAAACTGTGCGCAAAGAATACGAGCAATGAAATGCCGGTAAGGCAAGAAAGTTTGCACAAAGATTCTTAACGCTTTAACATCATTCGCGCGTTCCTCGGCTCCCACGACGGCGACAAAGCTAGCAAAGCTTTTTCTGTTGTGAGGCTCAAGCTCTGAAAGTCCTTCAAAGCAACGTAAAAGAAAGCAAGGTGAGATATTTTCTTAAGTAAGTATTCACTTTTAAAAATAAAGGTCGGCATAATAACTAACTAAATACTAACCATTCCCTCGTCACATACAGCACTTGCCTCTTAGTAAAGGAAGGAGATATTTTCTTAAGTAAGTACTCACTCTTAAAAATAAAGGTCGGCATAATAACTAACTAAATACTAACCATTCACTCGTCACATACAGCACTTGACTCTTAGTAAAGGAAGGTATATAGTAAAATGCTGGTTAGTGAAATTGCCTACCTAGATAGAATAGTGTTTACTCGAGTGGTTAGTTTATCACTAAACTGTTACTAACCCTTGCAAAAAAAGGTTTACGCATATTCTGTTAAATGTGTGTGTGCGTTGCCATATCAAAATCATTCTATTACAGGAGTAGAGGATAAAAAATGAATTGACGTGGCCCTCGTAAATCATTTATGGCTGCTAACAACGGCATGTAAATATAGTGTGGTAAGTGCGCATCATAGAAACATACTTATAAATAACTGAGCACATGATCATATAATTCACATATGATCATACAAATGATGATGCTATGCTCATATGAGTATGAGAACTCATATGAATGGATCACGAGAACACGCACGCAAATGCATGCACAAGCAAATCTTCAAGGCTTGGACATAGCAGCTTTCTACCGTAGCAGTAGCTTGAAGGCTCTATGTACCCCTGCTTTGGGATCGTATACACCGCGTATTGGTTAGCAGTTACAGAATTTGTAAGATGATTGTTGTTTCCTACGCATAATCATGTCCCCTTCTATTTCCTTATGTTTGTGCCATTGTGCCATTACGTAGCAGGAAACCTTATTCCAAAGTAGTCAATAAAATAAAGCTTGCCTAAATTTTGCTTACGATGTCACCATTACGGCAAAATGTATAGCTGCGCGGCCACGTCTCTTTAGAGCGCGTGAGCAGCCAGTTTTTGCTCCGCGGGGCGAAACCTTGAGGCAGTTTCGGGCTCTTAAGTGGTATATCAGGAGCACTCATGTCCTGGTTGTGAGGCTGACCACATCAGGGCCCGATTGCCTCAAGGTTTCGCCCCACAAAGCAAGAAGTGGCTGCTCACGCGCTGTAAACAGACGTGGCCGCAGCTGTACTGTTACGTCTAGAAAGATCTGGCAACGTAGGTAGCTTAGTAGTTGCTTAGTTAAAAACAAGGTTCCCTGGTTAGTAACTGCTGAAGTTGCAAGCTGCACTAGCTGCTGGCTAGTAAAAGTATGCTGCGAAGCTAGTAAAAAAACTCCAGAAACCTGTAAACACGCCAGTTTACTAACTGATTACAAACTTTTTTTTCTAAGAGTGTTGGTTGTGCGAAGTAAATGGGATGTGTATGTGTAGGATTCCATTTTTGCGACGGTGAAATTCTCGCGAGAACGGGTGCTTCCTGCGGCGATTTCGTTACTTAGAGATTCGACTGCAATGATATACTGTATACACATCTCCACGCTGTATTGAAGCTGTGTATTTGTAGCTTGTAGTTAATAAATTGAATAGGCCTGTTAGGTTGCGTTCCAAATATTTGCACTTATTCCGGGTGTAGATGCTTCCACTATGAGTGTTGCGTTTAAATATCCTTCACTCTGTATTATACTCATGCCACCAATGAGCCAAGCGAAGAACTGATTAAGCGTTTCTATTATTTATCTTTTACCGTTCTGGACAGCTCCGTACTAATTTGGAACCCTTGGATTTTCATAACATTGGCCGAGGTCTTCAGTGTACGCACCCGTCTTCGCTTTCCGTTGCCAAACATAGAAATAAAAGAACGAACAGAAGTTGGGAGGTTAGTCCTTTTGAGGATCAACTGATTTTCCTACCAACAGACCATTTTTGGGGATGAACTGTAATAGAACTAAGGTACGGTTGCTCCTGTAAGTATCACGCTGTGGTCACTTAACAACTGTGCTTGCAGTATAGACATTCTACGAATAGCTTGAAACAGCCACGGCGTTGTACGCACAGTCGTTCGTTCCCTCACGGCACGGCGGCATATGCACCGAGACTGGCGCTATAGGCTAATAATAGAGAACGCGATTCGCACAGAGCCCGACTTCACCATCACGTTCTACTCTTGAAGGTTACTCCTCAAGAGTCGTCCAAGTTTTGTAATTGTTGTACTTGGGTGATTCCACGAGAGATCGACACGGGTCCAAAAGTTGATATTTTAGATTTCATTGAATATTTTATATTTCGTGCACCTCTCACCAGGTAGCCCGAAAGTCAAGTTCGTTTTATGATTAACGGCATAACTTACTAGAAAAAAAAATATCAAACTTCACCAACACGGAGGCACCAATTTCGTCACCTGTCATTTTCGAAAATTACAGATGCTATAAAAAGACAATTATATTTGTTTCAAGGAAGATGTTTTTTTACCTGGAATGTATGTCTAAAGAAGAATGAATTCATACGGTCTCAAGTTTGCAGACCTTAAGTAAATAGCTTTTAAAATTGTCTAAGTTCGCGACAGTTTAAAATAAGTTGCGTATTCCCCATTTTTTTTCTCCGAAAGTAATGCAAGGAGCGTTTTCAAACTCGACAAGTTTTAAGCCAATAGTGTGTTCATTAGGTACATCAATAATTGCTGCCGTAGGGCAAATGTAAATTTTTATATATTGCCTCAAAATTGTCATATTGGCAAAAGTGTACTCCACTGAAATTTGAATAATAAAAAAACCCATCTTCGATTTTTCTTAAAATCTCGTAAATAGACAACTGAAGACCATCATACAGTAATATAGAAAAAACATGTTGCATTATTTTGTTTTTAGCGACAATATTCGTGGTACAAATCAGGGCTTTTCGAGAATGGGCTAAATGTTGGGAAATCTAGAAATCGGAACGGAAAAGCGGCAATAAGTTTCAAACGCGAGTAAACGTGACCGCATTTGGTGAAGAAAGGCTGTTTTAGCACTGTGACAAATACGTACCCATGAAGGCGCATTTATGCTCCTGATAACACAGCTCTAATGGAGGTAATCTTCGACACTGTAACTCAGTTGCAAAACATCTGTCTATATTTGCAGATAAACTCAAACATGAAAATGTTCCAACGCAAGTGTTGGATCTCGCTAGAAAAAGCATATGCGCTTGAAGTACCCCCACTGGTATTTTGCTGGTGACTGCGTGAAACAAGATATGCGCTCAAAATGGCTGCATCTTTTGCAGATCACATTTAGAAGTACGTGACGCTAACAAAACACAACCACGATCAGTGCCCTTGAATGTTCTTAGGCAAACATGCCAAGAACGTATGCCTGGAACACGTGGCAACGATTTCCACTGGCTCCTCTTAAACTGACGGAATGTTTCTAGCTCGTCTGCATTTGCACACAGCAGCTTGACATTCTTGAGCTTCGCGCTCATTTGCGCCACCATTTTGGGTGCTGACATAATCACAGCTGAGCTTGCTGCTCTGAGGTTGTATAGCGTAGCCAATGCTTTAGTAGGCCACCAACGCCGTCACAAGAGTTCTTACTATGTGATATATGGCCAAAAAATCCACTTTGTTGATATATGATCTTTCTGACATAACTCGAACAACGGGTACTTGTTTTTGAAGTGACTGCATGCACCATCAGAAACATAAGTAACATGCGTGTCAGGCTTAAGGTGTTTCTTCATATAGTTGTGGATTATTTGTAGAGCAAAACGGGCATGTGCAGCATCATGGCATGTGTCATCACTGATGACGGCAAAACTGATGACAGCAAAACGGAAGCAATTGATTGCTTCCTTGTGACGACACACGTGAATATAGACACCTGTCTTTTGTGCCAGTGATACGACTGTACCTCATTCGGTAAAATGGCTGTCCAATTTTCAGCGAAATCAAAGTGAAAATGTAAGATTCTTTTTCTTGGTTCTCTTTCGCCTGGCGTATTGCTGATTCTTGAATGTATCTTATGTAATCATGGGTAATCCACTTCACGAACCATAGACTTAGCTCTCGCAGAAAAGCACTTGCCTGGGCTGTTTTTTTTACTAGATCGCCATTTTCCCATACTGCATAGGCTACCCCAATATCTTCAGGGATTCCTAAACATGTGGCTGTCAGAGCGTCCTCCTTAGCACAATAGTCACAATGGCCTAAAAACAATCACTTGTAGGAGAGGTGCAAAGACATAGTTCTTTCAAGAAGTCTGCCATGTAGGCACCATCGGTGACGTCTTGTAGGGCAGAAACACACTCCATGGCATTAGCGCAGTATATACAAAGGCACACTTCTTGGTGTGGTACAAGAAGAACCCACTTCGGCCTCAGTGAATAAAACTTTGAGAGCCCAATAGACGTGTTCGGATTAGCTTCTCTAAAGAGACGGTAAGCCTCTCGCACCGAACGGGTCATAAACCTTTTCGAAACAAGCTCCTTTTTCCCGTCAATGATAACAGATACTACATCTTTTTGTTGGGACTCTGCCGAGAGCAGCTATACTCATCTTTGGAGTAGTAAGCCATAGCTGCCTGGACGTCCATTGGGTTCAGCCGTGTTCTTTTTACCGCATTTGGTGCTAACCATATCCCGTGTTTTGCGTACCAGCGTCGGGATCTGTATATCATGTAAGCTGACAAGTTTGGTATAAGCGCTTGGAGTTTTCGGTGCTCTATATCGCTCGGCAACAGTGTCAACAAACGCATGTGCTCTATATACGAAGAACACGCTTCATAGGCTTGCTTGAAGTTCTTGTACCAATGGGCACACACACTGCATTTTAGATCTGATGGTTAAAAGTGGCGGTTACACACGTTACGGTGGCATTTCACGGTTACTGTAGAATTGCTGCTAAGTTGTCTTGGTTCTGCATGAACTTTGCTATTTTGCGCATGCAGCTTCTCTGGTCGCATATGTCACAATGCTTCAGGCGTGTTTACGCACCGCTCTTGGCTTCTGCCTTTTTCTTAATTCTTCCGGCAAAAACTCATCAGCTGTTTCAGCTGAGAAGCCATTAGACGAAGACAGCATACCTCTGAGGCGTCTGAAGCAGTTCTGGCAGACGTGGTCGTTGTTATGTGCGTGGCGGGCAGCTTTCGGCAAAAGCTTCTGGAGGGCAAACAGGCCGATGTCATCGACCTTGCGGAAGTTTCGTTGATAATGTATTTTCTTTTCATGCAACATGAGGTAATCTAACAAAAAACTCTATCCCGGCTGAAGTGGTCAGCTATCGTCACGCTCCTTGAGGCTGAAATTACTGGCAATAGAACTATGCGTGAAACCAGCAGCACGAAAGTGATCTGTCGTCTGTTCCTATGTCCCTCACCTTTAATGAGAAGCAGACGTAAAACAGCGTGCGCAAGTATCCGCAGTGCGAATGCAAAACTGAAGTATAGTACGTTAAAATGAATTTCACAATTTTCTTGTCGATAAAATACGAGAGGCGTAATCTTTGTCCCTACTTTGAACCATATGATCTAAAGCATCGCCTCCGAGATGCGGCGCACAGCAATTCATCTGTAGAGCAGACGACGGATGACAACTTGCCCTAAAGCGTGTTCTTCAGTCTAATGCGGCAGTATTCATGCCCCAAATGATAAAAATTTGTTATGAATCGTTTATGAACTCGTTTAACATTCAATTCTCTTACCCAGCGTGTTGCAAACACATGGCCGTCACAGCAGCTCCATCTGTGTGTCAGTAATGGAGAGGCACCACATATTAGAAGTTTCAGTGCTCTACGTATAAGAGTGAATTCAGATACTGTAGAATATCGTGTTCAAAATAGTTACTCCTATCTGCTAAAACAGCCTTTCTTCACCAAATGCGGTCACGTTTACTCGCGTTTGAAGCCTATTGCCGCTTTTCCGTTCCGATTTCTAGATTTCTCAACTTTTCAGCGCCTTCTCGAAAAGCTCTGATTTGTACCACGAACATTGTCGCCAAAAACAAAATAATGCAACAGGTTTTTCTATATTACTGTATGATGGCCTTCGGTTGTCTATTTACGATGTTTTAAGAAAAATCGAAGATGGGGTTTTTTTATTGTTGAAATTTCAGTGGAGTACACATTTGCCAATATGAGAAATTTGAGGCAATGTATAAAAATTTACATTTGCCCTACGACAGCAACAAGTTATGTACCTAATGAACACACTATATCCTTAAAACGTGTCAAGTTTGAAAACGCTGCTTGCATTACTTTCGGAGAAAAAAAAATGGGGAATACGTGACTTATCTTAAACTGTCTCAAGAGCTGCGCTGTCGTAGGAGATCGCGAGCGCACAACCGGTCGGCACGGAATCCAGCGAGCGAGTTCTCCCACCCACTGCTATATGCGTTTTAGGTGTAGGGACTTCGCCGTTTCCGGCACCGAGGGACTCAGGAGGAAGACGCCCAGCATGAAGAGACTGATGAGGAAAACTTTACACAGGTTTATTCTACACATTTACAAGCGAGAATTTCTAGCCACAAGGCGGACATCTAGACGAATATGTCGTCCTAGATTGTGACGATCTCGTCGAAGGCGCTCTCAGGAGCACACTGCTGCGTTTTGTCCTTTCGCAGTCCATAGACGCCAGGCTTAGGGAAACGGGGAAAAACATTTTCACCCAATCAGATCATCACTGTTGAGGGTCATTTTGCCGGCGCCGCCCGCAACACACACACACACACACAAACACACACACACACACACACACACACACACACACACACACACACACACACACACACACACACACACACACACACACACACACACAAGCCAAAACAGGTAGTGTTCCGGCCACGCTGTCGCATCCAGGGGAATCATGCAGCCAGCAAAGGGGATGTAATGACGGTAGTTAAAGCGCGATAACAAAATGACGACACAGAGACAAGAAGGACACGAAGGACACTGTGTCTCTGTGTCGTCGTTTTGTTCTCGCGCTATAACTATCGTCATGCCATACTAACTATCCCAAGCTGCCGCACTTCTAATGATGTAACGAGTCCGTTGCGTCGCTGCTCGGGCTGACCACCTACACTGTCGAACGGTGGTCGCAGGCCAGGCAACTCCAATGACACGTGCTTGGTCATCTGGCGTTGATTTAAGCGTCGGTGACCTCCCAGCCAGAGACGCACAGCATGGTGGTCCGAGGTCCGTCTTCGGCGGAAACTCGGCGTCGGGGCCTCGGTGTACGAGGGCGCCACGTGTGGCATTTTGGCTCCGACACAAGCGACAGCAGTGCTGTAATTACAACCACGCACCTCCCAAATCATGAAAAACAGCCGGGAGTGTCCTCCTTATCAGCGGCTGCGTTTCTTCCGTCTCGGCGCCCGCCGCAAAGGAAAGCTCGCCGATCGCAATAATGCCTTTAAGGTTGCAATGTTCACGGGTGATTCCCTTAATTCCTATGACAGCATGGCCTGGCAGCTTTTAACCACCGGTGAAGTGCACGCTGTTGTGATCGGCCCCCATCCAAAGCGGCTGATTGCTGAGAAGCTGGCCATAAAGAGGTGCACAAATGATTGGAAAAAAAGAAAAGAAGGCTGTATAAGTACGCGTGTAACCAGTGTATATTGGAACATGGGCCGGGCACGTAGCGCGTAGACATGATAACCGCTGGTCATTAAGGGTAACTAACTGGATTCCCAGAGAAGAGAAGCGGCTTAGGGGGAGGCAGTAGGTTAGGTGGGCAGATGAGATTAAGAAATTTGCGGGTATAAATTGGCAGCAGCAAGCACAGGCCCGGGTTAACTGGCGGAACATGGGAGAGGCCTTTGTCCTGCAGTGGACGTAGTCAGGCTGATGATGATAATGATGAATTCCTTTAATAAGATTTGATTGTTTCGCCTCCACAATAGGTGTTTGTATCGGACGCATCGGGGTAACTGCTGGCAGCATTTTTTTTTTCTGTGGGCGCGTGCTTAGGTCCATATCGAGTGTCGCAAAATATTTCAAATGCCCGAGAATACCACCGCAGCTGTTCTGTTAAATTTTCTTGTGTGTGGTTGCTCATATTTCATCACGTTATTTAGCTTCATGTTTTCGGGAATGATTTCGGCACTTTGTTTCACCAGAAAAACATGTTGAAGGCTTGTTGCAGAAACTGCTACTGATTTCAGATATATAGTGTCTACGTGCAACATCCTAGCAAGTGTGCTGTCATGCTTGTAAGTTACCAGTTTAAATAGCCACCTGATGAATAACATTTCCCACGGTTCATTACCCCAGAACAGCATCAATCTGCATATTAACATGCCGTGCGAGACCAATCGTTGCTTCACGGAGGCTAAGGACGTTTCATTATCACGTGGGCCACGAAGTGGCGTGCGCCATCGAAACAGTTCATTTCGACCTTCGGGCGCTTGTTTTGCAAACGATTGCAATGAGCAGTGCTCCTGCGTGAAGTGAACATTACCGTTTGTGACGCGATAATAGATCAAGTCAGCTGTTCGCGTAGATCAGGGTATCCCACTACGTAATGCTGACGACTGATGAGAAGATATCTGTACACGAGATGCGAGTATCTTAGAATTCCGAAAAATACCATCAGGTGGTCGAAATTTCCGGAGCCCTCCTCTACGGCGTCTTTCATAATCGTATGGTGTGTTTGGGTCGTTTAACCCCACATATCAATCAATCAATCAATAATTCAATCATTCAATCAATCAATCAATCAAATTAGAATTCCGGAAACCAGTATGTGGTTTGCAGCGTATATAACCTTCTTTCTCATTTTTATAAGTGATTGTGTGTGAAAGACAGATCCATCTAAAGTCTCCTGCATCTCAAAGCGGAATTCTGTGTAATGAGTCACATTATTTGCAGCGGCAGACATAACTTGCACGATAAATCGCAATACTGTGGGTAAACTGAAAACGTCCTAATTTCATTAGTAATACTTCGACTTTAATCGCGTAGTCTATGCCAAGCTGTAATGAAGTTAGACCCGTTTAGCACGAATATTTTCTTAGCATTGATTTCATCGAGTACGTGCATGGTGAAAACAACTAATGTCTCGCTGTCCTGCACCTTCAAAGTGGATCCATACTTTCCGCAGCTAAGTAAACATTTAACCGCAATAAGAGGCTTTGCACTTTTAGTAATCTACTACTCGGAAATTGAGAAGAAACCTCAACCGGATCACTGAAGAGCGGTTACACGGCGGGCTCGGAAAGAAGCAACCGTCGGCATGCGGGCGTCGGAGCAGGCGAGTCCGTGCCATGACGTCACTTCTCCGCGACTGCAGCGACGCCAGTGTTCGTTCTCGGGACACAGGCTGTCCCGGTCACGTTTAGGAAAAGTGGGTAACGATTTAGAGCACTTAGTACTCTGCTATGGGAGAGCATACAGCCGTCCCTTGAACGCCAAGAGGAAACGGAAAAAGTGCTTAATGGCACAGTCCACCGCGAATAAGCAGATTTTTTTGCGTGGTGACTCCGAAAAACCTCTTTGCTAAACCTGGTTTTTCAACGTAAAGTTTCACTTCTAATTCGAAAAGATTTACTACAACCTAACCAAAAAAAACACCTCAAGAAAATTCTTAATGTTTAGACTTCATCCTTTAACAAAACTTTTATTACTATTGTCATCTTCGTTGGCCACTTAATGATTATGGCGTGCTGAGGTGCATGTACAAGCTCATGTGCCTTGTTCTGTTCGCGGCGCGCTCCGCGGTTGAAAAAAAATGGCTGCATATGAACGGAGTGCATGATGGAGAGTGGGGCGAAGGATCCGTCCGTTCATTCGTTCTTGCTTCCGTCCATGCGTCCGTCTGTGTGACCGTCCACGCGTCCATCCGACCGTCCGTGCGTGCGTCTGTTCGTGCATCCACACGTCCATCTGTGCGTCTGTCTTTGCGTTAGTCCATGCATCCGCCCCTGCGTCCGTCCATGCGTCCATTCGTCCGTGCAGCCATCCATACGTCCGTCCATGCGTCTGTCTGTGTGTCCGTTCGTCCACAGTAAACACTCCAAGTACCACCATCTCGCATCTTTTCATCGTATATTTATTTAAATACCCTAAAGGCCTCGAGAGGCATTACATAGGGGGGGATACTGTTAAAAACAAGGTATACATCAACTCATATAAAGGAACGCACACAGCGATCAGACATAACTAGGTAAAAGGTACATTTTACGACAAGGATGTAACACATGGCTCATTTCACATCTCCAGTACATTTCAATTCCAGGAATCTGCATGGCACTAGTGCTTCATCGTTTCGCTGGTACACGAGATATAACAACAGGGTAAGATATAGTAGCAGTAGACATATTACACATCAAGAAATGTACGCAGCACTGATTGGAATGCAGACGGATCATTTATCATCGCAATCTCGCTGGGAAGCTCGTTCCACTCGGTTACAGATAACACAAAAGGGGAATTTTGGTACTTTTTGGTCCTTGCAAATATGGACGACACTTTACGAGCATGGTCAGTGCGATTGGACACATAATGGGCCGGAAAAATATGAGCGCATGAAAAAGGTGTAATACCATGATACAGAGAGGGAAAAAAGGTCAAGCGGAAGAATTTACGACGAGTGTTAAGTTCTGGAAGATTAAGAATCTGTTTTAATGCTGAGACACTTTGGTATGGCGAGTACGAGTGCAAAATGAAGCGGGCAGCCTTGTTTTGAATAGATTCAATACAGTCGGACAGTATAGCTGTGTGAGGGTTCCAAATAATTGAAGCATAATCGAGGGTTGCACGGATGAGGGAGTGTAAGCGCGCAGTCTAGTTTCGTGGTTAGCGAGATATAAACGGCGCTTAAGAAAGCCAAGTTTTTTTAGTGCCTTGTTTGTTACGTGTTCAATATGCATGGCCCAGTTTAAATCAGGAGTAAATATCACGCCAAGATACTTGAAAGAAAAGGTTCGTTTAATATCCAAACTGCATAACATGTATCGATTTAATGGAGTATTTGGATTCGAAGAAAATGACATGACCTTTGTTTTATCAGTATTAATTTCCATTTTCCACGTGTGGCACCATTTAGCCAGGGTAATTAGATCGCTTTGCAAAATAGCTACGTCATCAGTGCATGTGATCTGTCTATAAATTATACAGTGATCGGCAAACAGTCGAATTGTTGAAGTTATATTGTTCGCAATGTCAATAATATATATCAGGAATAATAAAGGCCCTAAAACTGATCCCTGAGATACACCTGACCTAACGACACAGGAACTGGAAAGATTATTATTTATATTTACTTTTTGGGAGCGACCAGATAGAAATTCCTGAATCCAGCGGGTAGTTTTTATGTCTAACTTCAGGCAGTTTATTTTTTGGATGAGCCGTATGTGGGGAACACGGTCGAAGGCTTCAGAAAAGTCGATAAATACAGCATCTGAGTAAACCGATTTGTGCAAAGAGTCATGTAAATCCGTAGATAATTCAAATAACTGTGTCTGGCAAGACCGCTTGTACCTGAACCCATGTTGATTTTCAAATAACACTTTATTAGTATTAAGATGTCTCATTATGTGGGAGAAAATTATATGTTCGAAGAGTTTACAACAAATCGATGTGAGTGAAATCGGGCGGTAGTTTTTTGGACTTGAGGGATCACCAGATTTATAAATGGGTATAACGTGACCAGATTTCCAAACGTCAGGGACGCACCCAGAATCAAGCGATTCTGGCTGCGATTCTGGGTTTATTCCGCATATAGAAGCACCACCATCCAGCGGACATACCAATGACTAAACGAGAGGTGGCACACGCACACTTTCTTACGGCTTGCGCTTCTTGTCTACTTCCCACCTTTAACCACCTCGAGTTCATGGTATATACTAGTTCACTGTATTCATGGCACTGCGGCCCAACGCTCGCTAAACCTTTTTAAAACAAAGGAGGTTACGCCTAGCGAGTATAACGTAGCAACCCTTTCTTGTCAGATAGTGCTCAATATACATGCCAATGGCTGCTAATGGGGAATGAGAGACAGGAAAATTCGGCTTTTACTTAACGCGCACTGTGTGAATTTTTTATTGTTCGACAATGCACAGGAGAAATCTCCCACCGGCACCACCTTGCAGGTCAAAAGGTAAGACTGGTTACACACTACGACTATGACTACGACTACGAGGGACGAACGGGTGCTGCTTTAAGGAGCTTTGCCCCTGAAACAAGAAGATCAAAGCATAACCTCTGAGTTAATGATGACGACTGAAGGGGCCAAGCGTCTGTCGGTCTGTCTGCCTGCCTGCGTACCTGTCTGTCTGTCTGTCTGTCTGTCTGTCTATCCGTTCATCTGCCCTTCATCCGTCTGTCTTTCCGTCCATGTGTCTATCTGTTCTGTTCTGTTCTGTTCTGTTCTGCTCTGTCTGTCTGTCTGTCTGTCTGTCTGTCCGTCTGTCTATCCGTTCATCTGTCCTCCATCAGTCTGTCTGTCCGTCCATGTGTCTATCTGTTCTGTTCTGTTCTGTTCTGTTCTGTCTGTCTGTCTGTCTGTCTGTCTGTCTGTCTGTCTGTCTGTCTGTCTGTCTGTCTGTCTGTCTGTCTGTCTGTCTGTCTGTCTGTCTGTCTGTCTGTCTGTCTGTCTGTCTGAAGCACAGTCTTCAGCTCCTGTCATCGGCTTGAACGGTTTGCTTGTTTTACAGCAAGAGCTGTTATGAGATCACATTGAGGATCGCGTGCACCATATAGTTGTCCGCCGCCGCCGCCGATTTCCGTAACCACTATCACGCAAAATAAAACAAAGTAAATAATTAAAAAAGGACATAATGTGATTCAAACCTGGGTCCCTCGCGCTCCAGTCCAGTATTCTAGCACAGAGCCACACTGGGACTTGAAGGTCCGTTGCATCTGGCATAATATACAATTGGGAATATGAGTAATAAAGCGTTTTAGAACAGCGAAGGAACCACCAAGCGTTACTCAATGCGAATTTCGTGACGAGTGAGTCGTTACGAATGCTCCAACTTATTACAAAAACTTCAGGCATAATGCTTAATCGTCGTCAACCAAAGCAAAAAATTCAAAAAATTCATTGCGAATGTGTAGCGGGTATACTAACAGTTGATTGATCTGTCGGAATAAAAGGTTCCTGACAGATCAAATGTAACTCTTGTAAGGGCTTTCGTTTGCTTCTGTAAGGACTATTAGCGGTTTGTGGGAAATGTTCCCTGACCGAGAAAATGTTACTCCTGTAAGGACCATCTAGCGGTTGCTGCAAAGACTAACAGTTGTTCTCAGAAATGGACTTTGGGAGAGCATTTTTTCCTCCCTCACGATTAGCTGTTGATTCTGAGAAATCATCTTTAGGAGAGCGAGTATTACTCCTTTGGAATCAACTTTCGATCCACTTGAGCAATTTTTGAATGGACTGGCCATTAATCTGCTAGTCATTCGTCAGTGGAATATTTGGCCATTCTCACCAGACTGACATGGTATACAGCTCAGGCCAGTGTGTGCTTTGTTCAGTACTGCATGCATGAGTGTGAGTAGGAACAAAAAAAGAAAGACAGAGAGTTCAATTTAGGGATGAGAATATTTATTTGCCCAAAACAGTACGGTCGAAGACCAGCGAGGCTCCCTCGCATACACATCATTGAAGGCCCTGTAGTGGACCTCATCATCTGTAGTGTACGAGAATTTGTTGAGAACAATTGCATCATCTTTATTAATATGAATAAGGGTGTAAAAATGACAGGAGAAATTTCGACCACCTGGGGTTCTTTACCATGCAGCCAAATCTTCTCTGCCATTGTCTACTCCATTCTACTCCATAGAGTAGAATTTCAGGCGAAAAGCAAACATCTTCAGCTCTTGATTAAAATATTTTTCCTCTCTCTTCCCTCTCAACAGCGAAGATAGCTTACAAAGCAATCCCGCAATAACGAAAGTTTCAGGTACTTATCCGCAACAACTTATTCAATCGATGAGGTAGTTAGAAACACAGAAGTTTGAAAATTGCAGTTCTGCTCATTCGATCTATAGTCGGGCGGTTATACGTTCCCACTATAATGAACTGTGCGGCCGTTGCTGTTTACTTCAGTTGGTTGATGATGATGCTTTGTGTGGACGCCTCAGCAGCCTTGCCGGAAGCGGATGTTTCTTCTGCAAGCACCGATTACCTGTGGCTGAATCAAGGGACGCGCTTTGCAAGGTCGAGAAAGCGATACCATATACGCTCTTGAAGTGCACGATTTTTGTATGTGCACGCTGACCTGATTGTGCACGAAGAGTTCAGCGATGAAACTATCATCGAAACTGTGCGCAAAGAATACGAGCAATGAAATGCCGGTAAGGCAAGAAAGTTTGCACAAAGATTCTTAACGCTTTAACATCATTCGCGCGTTCCTCGGCGCCCACGACGGCGACAAAGCTAGCAAAGCTTTTTCTGTTGTGAGGCTCAAGCTCTGAAAGTCCTTCAAAGCAACGTAAAAGAAAGCAAGGTGAGATATTTTCTTAAGTAAGTATTCACTCTTAAAAATAAAGGTCGGCATAATAACTAACTAAATACTAACCATTCCCTCGTCACATACAGCACTTGCCTCTTAGTAAAGGAAGGAGATATTTTCTTAAGTAAGTACTCACTCTTAAAAATAAAGGTCGGCATAATAACTAACTAAATACTAACCATTCACTCGTCACATACAGCACTTGACTCTTAGTAAAGGAAGGTATATAGTAAAATGCTGGTTAGTGAAATTGCCTACCTAGATAGAATAGTGTTTACTCGAGTGGTTAGTTTATCACTAAACTGTTACTAACCCTTGCAAAAAAAGGTTTACGCATATTCTGTTAAATGTGTGTGTGCGTTGCCATATCAAAATCATTCTATTACAGGAGTAGAGGATAAAAAATGAATTGACGTGGCCCTCGTAAATCATTTACGGCTGCTAACAACGGCATGTAAATATAGTGTGGTAAGTGCGCATCATAGAAACATACTTATAAATAACTGAGCACATGATCATATAATTCACATATGATCATACAAATGATGATGCTATGCTCATATGAGTATGAGAACTCATATGAATGGATCACGAGAACACGCACGCAAATGCATGCACAAGCAAATCTTCAAGGCTTGGACATAGCAGCTTTCTACCGTAGCAGTAGCTTGAAGGCTCTATGTACCCCTGCTTTGGGATCGTATACACCGCGTATTGGTTAGCAGTTACAGAATTTGTAAGATGATTGTTGTTTCCTACGCATAATCATGTCCCCTTCTATTTCCTTATGCTTGTGCCATTGTGCCATTACGTAGCAGGAAACCTTATTCCAAAGTAGTCAATAAAATAAAGCTTGCCTAAATTTTGCTTACGATGTCACCATTACGGCAAAATGTATAGCTGCGCGGCCACGTCTCTTTAGAGCGCGTGAGCAGCCAGTTTTTGCTCCGCGGGGCGAAACCTTGAGGCAGTTTCGGGCTCTTAAGTGGTATATCAGGAGCACTCATGTCCTGGTTGTGAGGCTGACCACATCAGGGCCCGATTGCCTCAAGGTTTCGCCCCACAAAGCAAGAAGTGGCTGCTCACGCGCTGTAAACAGACGTGGCCGCAGCTGTACTGTTACGTCTAGAAAGATCTGGCAACGTAGGTAGCTTAGTAGTTGCTTAGTTAAAAACAAGGTTCCCTGGTTAGTAACTGCTGAAGTTGCAAGCTGCACTAGCTGCTGGCTAGTAAAAGTATGCTGCGAAGCTAGTAAAAAAACTCCAGAAACCTGTAAACACGCCAGTTTACTAACTGATTACAAACTTTTTTTTCTAAGAGTGTTGGTTGTGCGAAGTAAATGGGATGTGTATGTGTAGGATTCCATTTTTGCGACGGTGAAATTCTCGCGAGAACGGGTGCTTCCTGCGGCGATTTCGTTATTTAGAGATTCGACTGCAATAATATACTGTATACACATCTCCACGCTGTATAAGCTGCGTATTTGTAGTTTGTAGTTAATAGATTGAATAGGCCTGCTAGGTTGTGTTCCAAATATTTGCACTTATTCCGGGTGTAGATGCTTCCACTATGAGTGTTGTGTTTAAATATCCTTCACTCTGTATTATACTCATGCCACCAATGAGCCAAGCAAAGAATTGATTAAGCGTTTCTATTATTTATCTTTTACCGTTCTGGACAGCTCCGTACTAATTTGGAACCCTTGGATTTTCATAACATTGGCCGAGGTCTTCAGTGTACGCACCCGTCTTCGCTTTCCGTTGCCAAACATAGAAATAAAAGAACGAACAGAAGTTGGGAGGTTAGTCCTTTTGAGGATCAACTGATTTGCCTACCAACAGACCTTTTTGGGCATGTACTGTAATAGAACTAACGTACGGTTGCTCCTGTAAGTATCACGCAGTTGCCACTTAACAACTGTGCTTGCAGTATAGGCATTCTACGAATAGCTTGAAACAGCCACGGCGTTGAACGCACAGTCGTTCGTTCCCTCACGGCACGGCGGCATATGCACCGAGACCGGCGCTATAGGCTAATAATTGAGAACGTGATTCGCACAGAGCCCGACTTCACCACCACGTTCTACTCTCGAAGGTTACTCCTCGAGAGTCGTCCAAGTTTTGTAATTGTTGTGCTTGGGTGATTCCACGAGAGATCGACACGGTTCCAAAAGTTGATATTTTGGATTTCATTGAGTATTTTATATTTCGTGCACCTCTCACCAGGTAGCCAGAAAGTGAAGTTCGTTTTATGATTAACGGCATAACTTACTAGAAAAAAAAATATCAAACTTCACGAACACGGAGGCACCAATTTCGTCACCTGTCATTTTCGAAAATTGCAGATGCTATAAAATGACATTTATATTTGTTTCAAGGAAGATGTTTTTTTTACCTGGAATGTATGTCTAAAGAAGAATGAATTCATACGGTCTCAAGTTTGCAGACCTTAAGTAAATAGCCTTTAAAATTGTCTAATTTCGCGACAGTTTAAAATAAGTTACGTATTCCCCCTTTTTTTTCTCCGAAAGTAATGCAAGGAGCGTTTTCAAACTCGACAAGTTTTAAGCAAATAGTGTGTTCATTAGGTACATAAATAATTGCTGCCGTAGGGCAAATGTAAATTTTTATATATTGCCGCATAATTCTCATATTGGCAAAAGTGTACTCCCCTGAAAATTTAATAATAAAAAAACCCATCTTCGATTTTTCTTAAAATCTCGTAAATAGACAACCGAAGACCATCATACAGTAATATAGAAAAACATGTTGCATTATTTTGTTTTTAGCGACAATATTCGTGGTACAAATCAGGGCTTTTCGAGAATGCGCTAAAAGTTGGGAAATCTAGAAATCGGAACGGAAAAGCGGCAATAAGTTTCAAACGCGAGTAAACGTGACCGCATTTGGCGAAGAAAGGCTGTTTTAGCACTGTGACAAATACGTACCCATGAAGGCGCATTTATGCTCCTGATAACACAGCTCTAATGGAGGTAATCTTTGACACTGTAACTCAGTTGCAAAACATCTGTCTATATTTGCAGATAAACTCAAACATGAAAATGTTCCAACGCAAGTGTTGGATCTCGCTAGAAAAAGCATATGCGCTTGAAGTACCCTCACTGGTATTTTGCTCGTGACTGCGTGAAACAAGAGATGCGCTCAAAATGGCTGCATCTTTTGCAGATCACATTTAGAAGTACGTGACGCTAACAAAACACAACCACGATCAGTGCCCTTGGATGTGCTTAGGCAAACATGCCAAGAACGTATGCCTGGAACACGTGGCAACGATTTCCACTGGCTCTTCTTAAACTGACGGAATGTTTCTAGCTCGTCTGCATTTGCACACAGCAGCTTGACATTCTTGAGCTTCGCGCTCACTTGCGCCACCATTTTGGGTGCTGACATAATCACAGCTGAGCTTGCTGCTCTGAGGTTGTAGAGCGTAGCCTGATGCTTTAGTAGGCCACCAACGCTGTCACAAGAGTTCTTACTATGTGATATATGGCCGAAAAAATCCACTTTGTTGATATATGATCTTTCTGACATAACTCGAACAACTGGTACTTGTTTTTGAAGTGACTGCATGCACCATCAGAAACATAAGTAACATGCGTGTCAGGCTTAAGGTGTTTCTTCATATAGTTGTGGATTATTTGTAGAGCAAAACGGGCATGTGCAGCATCATGGCATGTGTCATCACTGATGACGGCAAAACATTGAATTGATTGCTTCCTTGTGACGACACACGTGAATATAGACACCTGTCTTTTGTGCCAGTGATACGACTGTACCTCATTCGGTAAAATGGCTGTCCAATTTTCAGCGAAATCAAAGTGAAAATGTAAGATTCTTTTTCTCGGTTCTCTTTCGCCTGGCGTATTCCTGATTCTTGAATGTATCTTATGTAATCATGGGTAATCAGAGGTGCAAAGACATAGTTCTTTCAAGAAGTCTGCCGTGTAGGCACCATCGGTGACGTCTTGTAGGGCAGAAACACACTCCATGGCATTAGCGCAGTATATACAAAGGCACAATTCTTGGTGTGGTACAAGAAGAACCCACTTCGGCCTCAGTGAATAAAACTTTGAGAGCCCAATAGACGTGTTCGGATTAGCTTCTCTAAAAAGACGGTAAGCCTCTCGCACCGAACGGGTCATAAGCCTTTTCGAAACAAGCTCCTTTTTCCCGTCAATGATAACAGATACTACATCTTTTTTGTTGGGACTCTGTCGAGAGCAGCTATACTCATCTTTGGAGTAGTAAGCCATAGCTGCCTGGACGTCCATTGGGTTCAGCCGTGTTCTTTTTACCGCATTTGGTGCTAACCATATCCCGTGTTTTGCGTACCAGCGTCGGGATCTGTATATCATGTAAGCTGACAAGTTTGGTATAAGCGCTTGGAGTTTTCGGTGCTCTATATCGCTCGGCAACAGTGTCAACAAACGCATGTGCTCTTGATACGAAGAACACGCTTCATAGGCTTGCTTGAAGTTCTTGTACCAATGGGCACACACACTGCATTTTAGATCTGATGGCTGAAAGTGGCGGTTACACACGTTACGGTGGCATTTCACGGTTACTGTAGAATTGCTGCTAAGTTGTCTTGGTTCTGCATGAACTTTGCTATTTTGCGCATGCAGCTTCTCCGGCCGCATATGTCACAATGCTTCAGGCGTGTTTACGCACCGCTCTTGACTTCTGCCTTTTTCTTCTTCCGGCAAAAACTCATCAGCTGTTTCAGCTGAGAAGCCATTAGACGAAAACAGCATACCTCTGAGGCGTCTGAAGCAGTTCTGGCAGACGTGGTCGTTGTTATGTGCGTGGCGGGCAGCTTTCGGCAAAAGCTTCTTGAGGGCAAACAGGCCGATGTCTTCGACCTTGCGGAAGTTTCGTTGATAACGTATTTTCTTTTTATGCAACATGAGGTAATCTAACAAAAAACTCTCTCCCGGCTGAAGTGGTCAGCTATCGCCACGCTCCTTGAGGCTGAAATTACTGGCAATACAACTGTGCGTGAAACCAGCAGCACGAAAGTGATCTGTCGTCTGTTCCTATGTCTCTCACCTTTAATGAGAGCAGACGTAAAACAGCAGGCGCAAGTATCCGCAGTGCGAATGCAAAACTGAAGTATAGTATGTTAAAATGAATTTCACAATGTTCTTGTCGATAAAATACGAGAGGCGTAATCTTTGTCCCTACTTTGAACCATATGATCTAAAGCATTGCCTCCGAGATGCGGCGCACAGCAATTCATCTGTAGAGCAGACGACGGATGACAACTTGCCCTAAAGCGTGTTCTTCAGTCTAATGCGGCAGTATTCGTGCCCCAAATAATAAAAATTTGTTATGAATCGTTTATGAACTCATTTAACATTCAATTCTTTTACCAAGCGTGTTGCAAACACATGGCCGTCACAGCAGCTCCATCTGTGTGTCAGTAATGGAGAGACACCACATATTAGAAGTTTCAGTGCTCTACGTATAAGAGTGAATTCAGATACTGTAGAATATCGTGTTCAAAATAGTTACTCCTATCTGCTAAAACAGCTTTTCTTCACCAAATGCGGTCACGTTTACTCGCGTTTGAAGCTTATTGCCGCTTTTCTGTTCCGATTTCTAGATTTCTCAACTTATCAGCGCCTTCTCGAAAAGCTCTGATTTGTACCACGAACATTGTCGCCAAAAACAAAATAATGCAACATGTTTTTCTATATTACTGTATGATGGCCTTCGGTTGTCTATTTACGAGATTTTAAGAAAAAACGAAGATGGGGTTTTTTTATTGTTGAAATTTCAGTGGAGTACACTTTTGCCAATATGAGAAATTTGAGGCAATATATAAAAATTTACATTTGCCCTACGACAGCAATAAGTTATGTACCTAGTGAACACACTATATCCTTAAAACGTGTCAAGTTTGAAAACGCTGCTTGCATCACTTTCGGAGAAAAAAAAAATGGGGAATACGTAACTTATCTTAAACTGTCACAAAACTACACATTTTTAAAAGCTATTTTCTTAAGGTCTACAAACTTGAAACCGTATCAATTCATTCTTTATTAGACATGCGTTTCAGATAAAAAATATCTTCCTTGAAACAAAAATATTTGTCTTTTTATAGCATCTGCAATTTTCGAAAATGACAGGTGACGAAATTGGTGCTTCCGGGTTGTTGAAGTTTGATATTTTTTTTCTAGTAAGTTATGCCGTTAATCATAAAATGAAGTTGACTTTCGGGCTACCTGGTGAGAGGTGCACGAAATATAAAATACTCAATGAAATTTAAAATATCAACTTGTGGACCCGTGTTGATCTCTCGTGGAATCAGCCGCTTGTAACTGTTGTGTTGATTGTTGTCAGACACTATAAATGATACTCAGTGACGTAATTTCTATACCATACATTCACCTATAATGTTGCTGCATGTAATAATAATAATAATAATAATAATAATAATAATAATAATAATAATAATAATAACTTTTATTTGTACGACAATATGAACTGTCAAGTAATGTGACACAAGCTTAGATAGGAATTTCCCTTACGATCGTCCGTCTACTATAGGCCGTCATCGCAGGGCGAAAGACACCGGGGGCTATAAATAAATGCTTCTCAAGCTGCCTATAGCAGCATTTGCCTTGGCCCCTGACACTGTGTAATCATATAGAATAAACAAACAAATAAGTTGCGTGTAGGTGAGTCGTCATTGCGGTCGCTGCTGTTGGAGCCCGGTGCAAAGCAAGTCTGCGTACCTCGCTATATGTAGGCAAATCTGCTCCTCCTCGCTACGCTTCGTACAAGACAAACACCTTTACATACAAGAAACTATGTAGTGCCAAAAACAGTTCCAGAAGTAGCGCCCCTTTTGCGGTAACCACTGACGCGGCGCCGATGACGATCACGCCGATCACTGCATGCGCCGGCCGCGGGATCACAATCCGACTATTCGCGATCGCCACGCCGCCTGCCTCTCCGGAGGATCTTTCAAACTGAGTCATTGGGAGCACGTTAAAGAACTCCAGGTGGTCGGAATTTCCGGAGTCATCCACTACGGCGTCTCTCATATTCATACGGTGGTTTTGAGACTTTAAACCCCATCATATCAATTTACTCTGTAGTAACGTTGGGGAGAGCCACAGGCTGTCTTGGTCAAGAATCAGGCCATGTTTGGAATCAGTTGTCAACGCTTTAGAGAACTATTAGCCCCGAGATGTTGGAGTGGCGCCGCCTGGTGGGAGGCTTGAATGACGTCACGGCACGGACTCTTCGAATCTCGCTGTGGCGCGCGTATACAAAACGCGCCCGCTCGCTTCGAATTACCAACGCGGTGCTTGCGCTCCAACGTACCCGCTTTGACGAGGTTTGTTATAGTGTCGCTCTGCTTACTTCGAAGATGGGTTTGATTCTCAGCCATGGTAGCTGCACTCCGACAATGGTGAACAGCAAGACAATGCATGTGCAGCAGTTTAAAATGCGAGGTGACCACAGTTACACCTGCAGCGTGCCTCGCAATCATACGACAGCTTACATGCTATTGAAGTGGGGGTATTGATCAGGGATTGTGCTTGGGGTTATAAAAGGTAAAAAAAAGAGAAAAGTGAGTACCGTAACTGTCTGCATCTGGTGCGACACCTCAACAGTAGCTCACAGGGGATGGGTGTAAGGAGGAACTAAAAGGATATGATTAAAAGGTATATATATATAGAGAGAGATGCGCAGGGACAGCGAGCGACGGAAGATAGGAAAGATGAAACACGGTTGCAGAAGTCCGAGGACGGGGCACCACTGGCGAGAGCTCTTGTCAGCAACAGGAAATGGCGTACTGCTAATCCATTCGGCCAGAGCTACGCTGTCGTTTTCGTGGGGGACCGGCAGGAGGAGGTGGCGTAGGACCAACCCAGTCGGTCAGAGCTGCGCTGTCGTCGGAGATCGCGAGCGCACAACCGGTCGGCGGGGAATCCAGCGAGCGAGTTCTCCCACCCACTGCTATGCGTTTTAGGTGTACGGACTTCGCCGTTTCCGGCACCGAGGGACTCAGGAGGAAGACGCCCAGCATGAAGAGACTGATGAGGAAAACTTTACACAGGTTTATTCTACACATTTACAAGCGAGAATTTCTAGCCACAAGGCGGACATCTAGACGAATATGTCGTCCTACATTGTGACGATCTCGTCGAAGGCGCTCTCAGGAGCACACTGCTGCGTTTTGTCCTTTCGCAGTCCATAGACGCCAGGCTTAGGGAAACGGGGAAAAACATTTTCACCCAATCAGATCACCATTGTTGAGGGTCATTTTGCCGGCACCGCCCCCAACACACACACACACACACACACACACACACACGCACACGCACACACTCTCCTCTCTCTCTCTCTCTCTCTCTCACACACACACACATACACACACACGCACACACACACACGCACGCACGCGCACACACACACACACACACACGCACGCACACACGCACGCACGCACGCACACACACACACACACACACACACACACAACCCAAAACAGGTAGTGTTCCGGCCACGCTGTCGCATCCAGGTGAATCATGCAGCCAGCAAAGGGGATATAACGACGATAGTTATAGCGCGATAACAAAATGACGACACAGAGACAAGAAGGACACGAAGGACACTGTGCCTCTGTGTCGTCGTTTTGTTCTCGCGCTATAACTATCGTCATGCCATACTAACTATCCCAAGCTGCCGCACTTCTAAGGATGTAACGAGTCCGTCGCGTCGCTTCTTGGGCTGACCACCTTGTTGCGATCGAAAGGAAGGTCGCTGGAGGATACGAAAACAAAACCCGGTCTCTTGTGGTAGCGTGGTGTAGCTTCGGGTTGAGGAAACGAACGCTTACGAGATGGGGATACGAAAAAACAAACAGGTTTATGGCACTATTTACGCTTGTTTACAGCATGGTAGGTTAGGAGTTCACAAACCACGAACGTGGTGGTTAAACCGTTACAAGGTTCAAAGCCTTCACAAACTACGAACGTGGTGGTTGAACCTTTACTTGGTTCAGAGCGACGTCCTGCACTCAGCGGCGCCGTTATAAGCCCTGTCGGGCTCCTCCTTCTTCAGTGGAACACCAATCACACACACACACAACAGGTGAGGGGTACGAGCATGCACGGCGCACGTGAACATCTAATTTCGAGTCAAGATCACTGCACTTAAAGGTGGCGCCAGAGAGGCTCTTGCTCGTCGTGTATGTCGCTGGTCGAGGGGTCCCAAGCTTCGGACAGCAGACATCAAACGGTCCGCCAATCTGTCCGCTCAATTAGCAGGGCACTTTGTGGCGGCGGTCGCCGTTTCTTCAAAGGAATACGCTCTCTTTGTTGTCCCCTCTGGAACGGCTTACAGCTTCGTGGCGACATGACGTCTCATCCGCCGGCTAGCAGGGACAATACCTGGCGGGCATAGGCATTCGGCGAGTCGGCTACTTGTTTGAGGATTAAAAGAGCGCCGCTCCCCCGTCAGCTCTCGACGCTGGTTCCAAGAAAACCTGGGTTCCAGGCGTGGGAACGCGGCCTGGCTACGCTTCTCAGCGGCAGCATGGCGCCTACCGATGGCGGTCATAACAACCTACATTGTTGAACGGTGGTCGCAGGCCAGGCAACTCCAATGACACGTGCTTGGTCATCTGGCGTTGATTTAAGCGTCGGTGACCTCTCAGCCAGAGACGCAGAGCATGGTGGTCCGAGGTCCGTCTTCGCCCCGCCACGGTGGTCTAGGGGCTAAGGTACTCGGCTACTGACCCGCAGGTCGCGGGATCAAATCCAGGCTGTGGCGGCTGCATTTCCGATGGAGGCGGAAATGTCGTAGGCCCGTGTGCTCATGTTTGGGTGCACGTCAAAGAACCACAGGTGGTCGAAATTTCCGCAGCCCTCCACTACGGCGTCTCTGATAATCATATGGTGGTTTTGGGACGGTAAACCCCACAAATCAATCAATCAATCAATCAATCCGACGTCCGTCTCCGGCGGAAACTCGGCGTCGGGGCCTCGGTGTACGAAGGCGCCACCTGTCGCATTTTCGCTCCGACACAAGCGACAGCAGTGCAGTAATTACAACCACGCACCTCCCAAATCATGAAAAACAGACAGGAGTGTTCCCGTTCCTCCTTATCAGCGGCTGCCTTTCTTCCGTCTCGGTGCCCGCCGCAAAGGAAAGCTCGCCGATCGCAACAATGCGTTTCAGGTTGCGTTGTTCACGGGTGATTCCTTTAATAAGATGTGATTGTTTCGCCTCCACAATAGGTATTTGTATCGGACGCATCGGGGTAACTGCTGGCAGCATTTTTAGGGGCGAAGCTCCTTATGGCGTGGCCTGTGCATCCCTCGTAGTACGTAACCACCAGCGGCACATATACCCGAAATAGCGGTCCTTACGATTTTGACCTCCACGGTGGTTCCGGTAAGAGATTCCTTCTGTGCGTTGTTGAACAATAAAAGATAGTGCTCAATGCACATGTTAATGGCTGCTAAGGGGGAATGAGAAACAGGAGCATTCGGCCTTTAGGTAACGCGCACGCTGCGATCCCCATTAGCAGCTATTGGCATGTAAATTGATCACGATCTGACAAGAAAGAGTTGCTACGTTATACTCGCTGGGTGTAACCTCCTTGGTTTTAGAAAAAAAAGGTTTAGCGAGCGTTGGGCCGCATAGCCATGAATACAGTGAACTAGTATATACCATGAACTCGAGGTGGTTAAAGGTGGGAAGTAAACGCGAAGCGCAAGCCGTAAGAAAGTGTGCATGTGCCACCTCCCGTTTAGTCCTTGAAATGTCCGCTGGATGACGGTGCTTCTATATGGAGAATATATGATGAAAGGTGCGAGATGGTGGCACTTGGAGTGTTGACTAGATGGATGAACGGACACACAGGCAGATGCATGGATGGATGCATGAACGGACGCAGGTGCGGATGCATGGATGAACGCAGGGACGGACGCACGAACAGACGCACGCATGGACGGTTACACAGACGTACGTAGGAACGGACGGAAGCAAGAACGAATGGACGGACGAATGCTTCACCCCACTCCCCATCATTCACTCCGTGGATATGCTGCCATTTTTTTTTTCTGTGGGCGCGTGCTTAGGTCCATATCGAGTGTCGCGAAATATCCCAAATGCGCTCGCCCGAGAATACCACCGCAGCTGTTCTGTTAAATTTTCTTGCGTGTAGTTGCTCATATTTCATCACGTTATTTAGCTTCATGTTTTCGGGAATGATTTCGGCACTTTGTTTCACCAGAAAAACATGTTGAAGGCTTGTTGCAGAAACTGCTACTGATTTCAGATATATAGTGTCTACGTGCAACATCCTAGCAAGTGTGCTGTCATGGTTGTAAGTTGCCAGTTTCAATAGCCACCTGATGAATAACATTTCCCGCAGTTCATTACCCCAGAACAGCATCAATCTGTACATTAACATGCCGTGCGAGACCAATCGTTGCTTCACGGAGGCTAAGGACGTTTCGTTATTACCTGGGCCACGAAGCGGCGGGCGCCATCGAAACAGTTCATTTCGACCTTCGGGCGCTTGTTTTGCAAACGATTGCAATGAGCAGTGCTCCTGCGTGAAGTGAACATTACCGTTTGTGACGCGATAATAGATCAAGTCAGCTGTTCGCGTAGATCAGGGTATCCCACTACGTAATGCTGACGACTGATGAGAAGAAATCTGTACATGAGATGCGAATATCTTAGAATTCCGAAAAATAACATCAGGTGGTCGAAATTTCCGGAGCCCTCCTCTACAGCGTCTCTCATAATCGTATGGTGTGTTTGGGACGTTCAACCCCACATATCAATCAATCAATCAATCAAATTATAATTCCGGAAACCATTATGTGGCTTGCAGCGTATATAACCTTTTTTTCTCATTTTTATAAGTGATTGTGTGTGAAAGACAGATCCATCTAAAGTCTCCTGCATCTCAAAGCGGAATTCTGTGTAATGAGTCACATTATTTGCAGCGGCAGACTTAACTTGCACGGTAAATCGCAACGCTGTGGGTAAACTGAAAACGTCCTAATTTCATTAGTAATACTTCGACTTTAATCGCGTAGTCTATGCCAAGCTGTAATGAAGTTAGACCCGTTTAGCACGAATATTTTCTTAGCATTGATTTCGTCGAGTACGTGCATGATGAAAACAACTAATGTTTCGCTGTCCTGCACCTTCAATGTGGATCCATACTATCCGCAGCTAAGTAAACATTTAACCGCAATAAGTAGCTTTGCACCTTTAGTAATCTACTACTCGGAAATTGAGAAGAAACCTCAACCGGATCACTGAAGAGCGGTTACACGGCGGGCTCGGAAAGAAGCAACCGTCGGCATGCGGGCGTCGGAGCAGGCGAGTCCGTGCCATGACGTCACTTCTCCGCGACTGCAGTGACGCCAGTGTTCGTTCTCGGGCCACAGGCAGTCCCGGTCACGTTTAGGAAAAGTGGGTAACGATTTAGAGCACTTCGCACTCTGCTATGGGAGAGCATACAGCCGTCCCTTGAACGCCAAGAGGAATCGGAAAAGTGCTTAATGGCACAGTCGACCGCGAATAAGCAGATTTTTTGCGTGGTGACTCCGAAAAACCTCTTTGCTAAACCTGGTTTTTCAACGTAAAGTTTCACTTCTAATTCGAAAACATTTACTACAACCTAACCAAAAAAAACACCTCAAGAAAATCCTTGATGTTTAGACTTCATCCTTTAACAAAACTTTTATTACTATTGTCATCTTCGTTGGCCACCTAATGATTATGGCGTGCTCAGGTGCATGTACAAGCTCATGTGCCTTGTTCTGTTCGCGGCGCGCTCCGCGGTTGAAAAAAATGGCTGCATATGAACGGAGTGCATGATGGAGAGTGGGGCGAAGGATCCGTCCGTTCATTCGTTCTTGCTTCCGTCCATGCGTCCGTCTGTGTGACCGTCCACGCGTCCATCCGACCGTCCGTGCGTGCGTCTGTTCGTGCGTCCACACGTCCATCTGTGCGTCTGTCCCTGCGTTAGTCCATGCATCCGCCCCTGCGTCCGTCCATGCGTTCATTCGTCCGTGCAGCCATCCATGCGTCCGTCCATGCGTCTGTCTGTGTGTCCGTTCGTCCATCTAGTAAACACTCCAAGTACCACCATCTCGCATCTTTTCATCGTATATTTATTTAAATACCCTTAAGGCCTCGAGAGGCATTACATAGGGGGGGATACTGTTAAAAACAAGGTATACATCAACTCATATAAAGGAACGCACACAGCGATCAGACATAACTAGGTAAAAGGTACATTTTACGACAAGGATGTAACACATGGCTCATGTCACATCTCCAGTACATTTCAATTCCAGGAATCTGCATGGCACTAGTGCTTCATCGTTTCGCTGGTACACGAGATATAACAACAGGGTAAGATATAGTAGCAGTAGACATATTACACATCAAGAAATGTACGCAGCACTGATTGGAATGCAGACGGATCATTTATCATCGCAATCTCGCAGGGAAGCTCGTTCCACTCGGTTACAGATAACACAAAAGGGGAATTTTAGTACTTTTTGGTCCTTGCAAATATGGACGACACTTTACGAGCATGGTCAGTGCGATTGGACACATAATGCGCCGGAAAAATATGAGGGCATGAAAAAGGTGTAATACCATGATACAGAGAGTCAAAAAAGGTCAAGCGGAAGAATTTACGACGAGTGTTAAGTTCTGGAAGATTAAGAATCTGTTTTAATGCTGAGACACTTTGGTATGGCGAGTACGAGTGCAAAATGAAGCGGGCAGCCTTGTTTTGAATAGATTCAATACAGTCGGAACGTATAGCTGTGTGAGGGTTCCAAATAATTGAAGCATAATCGAGGGTTGCACGGATGAGGGAGTGTAAGCGCGAAGTCTAGTTTCATGGTTAGCGAGATATAAACGGCGCTTAAGAAAGCCAAGTTTTTTTAGTGCCTTGTTTGTTACGTGTTCAATATGCATGGCCCAGTTTAAATAAGGAGTAAATATCACGCCAAGATACTTGAAAGAAAAGGTTCGTTTAATATCCAAACGGCATAACATGTATCGATTTAATGGAGTATATGGATTCGAAGAAAATGACATGACCTTTGTTTTATCAGTATTAATTTCCATTTTCCACGTGTGGCACCATTTAGCCAGGGTATTTAGATCGCTTTGCAAAATAGCTACGTCATCAGTGCATGTGATCTCTCTATTAATTATACAGTCATCGGCAAACAGTCAAATTGTTGAAGTTATAGTGTTCGCAATGTCATTAATATATATCAGGAATAATAAAGACCCTAAAACTGATCCCTGAGGTACACCTGACCTAACGACACAGGAACTGGAAAGATTATTATTTATATTTACTTTTTGGGAGCGACCAGATAGAAGTTCCTGAATCCAGTGGGTAGTTTTTCTGTCTAACTTCAGGCAGTTTATTTTTTGGATGAGCCGTATGTGGGGAACACGGTCGAAGGCTTCAGAAAAGTCGATAAATACAGCATCTGTGTAAACCGATTTGTGCAAAGAGTCATGTAAATCCGTAGATAATTCAAATAACTGTGTCTGGCAAGACCGCTTGTACCTGAACCCATGTTGATTTTCAAATAACACTTTATTAGTATTAAGATGTCTCATTATGTGGGAGTAAATTATATGTTCGAGGAGTTTACAACAAATCGATGTGAGTGAAATCGGGCGGTAGTTTTTTGGACTTGAGGGATCACCAGATTTATAAATGGGTATAGCGTGACCAGATTTCCAAACGTCAGGGACGCACCCAGGATCAAGGGATTCTGGGTGCAATTCTGGGTTTATTCCGCATATAGAAGCACCGCCATCCAGCGGACATACCAATGACTAAACGAGAGGTGGCACACTCACACTTTCTTACGGCTTGCGCTTCTTGTCTACTTCCCACCTTTAACCACCTCGAGTTCATGGTATATACTAGTTCACTGTATTCATGGCACTGCGGCCCAACGCTCCCTAAACCTTTTTAAAACAAAGGAGGTTACGCCCAGTGAGTATAACGTAGCAACCCTTTCTGGTCAGATAGTGCTCAATATACATGCCAATGGCTGCTAATGGGGAATGAGAGACAGGAGAATTCGGCTTTTAGTTAACGCGCACTCTGCGAATTTTTTTTTTATTTTGCTCGACAATGCACAGGAGAAATCTCCCACCGGCACAACCTTGCAGGTCAAAAGGTAAGACTGGTTACACACTACGACTACGACTACGAGGGACGAACGGGTGCTGCTTTAAGGAGCTTTGCCCCTGAAACAAGAAGATCAAAGCATAACCTCTGAGTTAATGATGACGACTGAAGGGGCCAAGCGTCTGTTGGTCTGTCTGTCTGTCTGTCTGTCTGTCCGTCTGTCTATCCGTTCATCTGTCCTCCATCCGTCTGTCTGTCCATCCATGTGTCTATCTGTTCTGTTCTGTTCTGTTTTGTCTGTCTGTCTGTCTGTCTGTCTGTCTGTCTGTCTGTCTGTCTGTCTGTCTGTCTGTCTGTCTGTCTGTCTGTCTGTCTGTCTGTCTGTCTGTCTGTCTGTCTGTCTGTCTGTCTGTCTGTCTGTCTGAAGCACAGTCTTCAGCTCCTGTCATCGGCTTGAACGGTTTGCTTGTTTTACAGCAAGAGCTGTTATGAGATCATGTTGAGGATCGCGTGCACCATATAGTTGTCCGCCGCCGCCGCCGATGTCCGTAACCACTATCAAGCAAAATAAGACAAAGTAAATAATTAAAAAAAGGGCATAATATGATTCAAGCCTGGGTCCCTCGCACTCCAGTCCAGTATTCTAGAACAGAGCCACACCGGGGCTTGAAGGTCCGTTGCATCTGGCATAATATACAATTGGGAATATGAGTAATAAAGCGTTTTAGAACAGCGAAGGAACCACCAAGCGTTACTCAATGCGAATTTCATGACGAGTGAGTCGTTACGAATGCTCCAACTTATTACAAAAACTTCAGGCATAATTCTTAATCGTCGTCAACCAAAGCAAAAAATTCAAAAAATTCATTGCGAATGTGTAGCGGGTATACTAACAGTTGATTGTCACTGTCGGAATAAAAGGTTCGTGACAGATCAAATGTAACTCTTGTAAGGGCTTTCGTTTGCTTCTGTAAGGACTATTAGCGGTTTGTGGGAAATGTTCCCTGACCGAGAAAATGTTACTCCTGTAAGGACCATCTAGCGGTTGCTGCAAAGACTAACAGTTGTTCTCGGAAATGGACTTTGGGAGAGTATTTTTTCCTCCCTCACGATTAACTTTTGATTCTGAGAAATCATCTGTAAGGACCATCTAGCGGTTGCTGCAAAGACTAACAGTTGTTCTCAGAAATGGACTTTGGGAGAGTATTTTTTCCTCCCTCACGATTAGCTGTTGATTCTGAGAAATCATCTTTAAGAGAGCGAGTATTACTCCTTTGGAATCAACTTTCGATCCACTTGAGCAATTTTTGAATGGACTGGCCATTAATCTGCTAGTCATTCGTCAGTGGATTATTTGGCCATTCTCACCAGACTGACATGGTATACAGCTCAGGCCAGCGTGTGCTTTGTTCAGTATATACTGCATGCATGAGTGTGAGTGGGAACAAAAAAAAAGAAAGAGAGAGAGTTCAATTTAGGGATGAGAATATTTATTTGCCCAAAACATTACGGTCGAAGACCGGCGAGGCTCCCTCGCATACACATCATTGAAGGCCCTGTAGTGTACCTCATCATCTGTAGTGTACGAGAATTTGTTGAGAACAATTGCATCATCTTTATTAATATGAATAAGGGTGTAAAAATGAAGGCGAAATTTCGACCACCTGGGGTTCTTTACCATGCAGCCAAATCTTCTCTGCCATTGTCTACTCCATTCTACTCCATAGAGTAGAATTTCAGGCGAAAATCCAAACATCTTCAGCTCTTGATTAAAATATTTTTCCTCTCTCTTCCCTCTCAACAGCGAAGATAGCTTACAAAGCAATCCCGCAATAACGAAAGTTTCAGGTACTTATCCGCAACAACTTATTCAATCGATGAGGTAGTTAGAAACACAGAAGTTTGAAAATTGCAGTACTGCTCATTCGATCTATAGTCGGGCGGTTATACGTTCCCACTATTATGAACTGTGCGGCCGTTGCTGTTTACTTCAGTTGGTTGATGATGATGCTTTGTGTGGACGCCTCAGCAGCCTTGCCGGAAGCGGATGTTTTTTCTGCAAGCACCGATTACCTGTGGCTGAATCAAGGGACGCGCTTTGCAAGGTCGAGAAAGCGATACCATATACGCTCTTGAAGTGCACGATTTTTGTATGTGCACGCTGACCTGATTGTGCACGAAGAGTTCAGCGACGAAACTATCATCGAAACTGTGCGCAAAGAATACGAGCAATGAAATGCCGGTAAGGCAAGAAAGTTTGCACAAAGATTCTTGACGCTTTGACATCATTCGCGCGTTCCTCGGCGCACATGACGGCGACTAAGCTAGCAAAGCTTTTTCTGTTGTGAGGCTCAAGCTCTGAAGCTCCTTCAAAGCAACGTAAAAGAAAGCAAGGTGAGATATTTTCTTAAGTAAGTATTCACTCTCAAAAATAAAGGTCGGCATAATAACTAACTAAATACTAACCATTCATTCGTCATATAAAGCACTTGCCTCTTAGTAAAGGAAGGTATATAGTAAAATGCTGGTTAGTGAAATTGCCTACCTAGTTAGAATAGTGTTGACTCGAGTGGTTAGTTTATCACTAAACTGTTACTAACCCTTGCAAAAAAAGGTTCACGCATATTCTGTAAAATGCGTGTGTGCGTTGCCATATCAAAATCATTCTATTACAGGAGCAGAGGATAAAAAATGAATTGACGAGGCCCTCGTAAATCATTTATGGCTGCTAACAACGGCATATAAATATACTGTGGTAAGGGCGCATCGCAGCAACATTTTTATAAATAACTGAGCACATGGTCATATCAGATTCACATATGATCATACATATGATGATGCTATGCTCATATGAGTATGAGAACTCATATGAATGGATCACGAGAACACGCACGCAAATGCATGCACAAGCAAATCTTCAAGGCTTGGACATAGCAGATTTCTACCTTAGCAGGCGCTTGAAGGCTATATATACCACTGCTTTGGGATCGTACACCGCGTATTGGGTAGCAATTACAGAATTTGTAAGATGATTGTTGTTTCCTACGCATAATCATGTCCCCTTCTATTTGCCTATGTGTACCATTACGTAGCAGGAAACCTTATTCTAAAGTAGTCAATAAAATTAAAGCTTGCCTAAATTTTGCTTACGATGTCACCATTACGGTAAAATGTGCAGCTGCGCGGCCACGTCTCCTTACAGCACGCGAGCAGCCAGTTTTTGCTCCGCGGCGCAAAACCTTTAGTAAGTTTCGGGCTCTTAAGCGGTATATCAGGAGCACTCAAGTCCTGGTTGTGAGGCTGACCACATCAGGGCCCGATTGCCTCAGGGTTTCGCCCCACAAAGCAAGAAGTGGCTGCTCGCGCGCTGTAAACAGACGTGGCCGCGGCTGTACTGTAACGTCTACAAGAGATCTGGCAACGTAGGTAGCTTAGTAATTGCTCAGTTAAAAACACTAAGAAAGGTTCCCTGGTTAGTAACTGCTGAAGTTGCAAGCTGCACTAGCTGCTGGCTAGTAAAAGTATGCTGCGAAGCTAGTAAAAAACTCCAGAAACTAGTAAACACGCCAGTTTACTAACTGATTACAAACTTTTTTTTCTAAGAGTGTTGGTTGTGCGAAGTGAATGGGGTGTGTATGTGTAGGATTCCATTTTTGCGACGGTGAAATTCTCGCGAGAACGGGTGCTTCCTGCGGCGATTTCGTTATTTAGAGATTCGACTGCAATAATATGCTGTATACACATCTCCACGCTGTATTGAAGCTGTGTATTTGTAGTTTGTAGTTAATAAATTGAATAGGCCTGTAAGGTTGCGTTCCAAATATTTGCACTTACTCCGGTTTGAGATGCTTCCACTATGAGTGTTGCGTTTAAATATCCTTCACTCTGTATTATACTCATGCCACCAATGAGCCAAGCGAAGAACTGATTAAGCGTTTCTATTATTTTTATCTTTTACCGTTCTGGACAGCTCCGTACTAATTTCGAACCCTTGGATTTTCATGACATTGGCCGAGGTATTCAGTGTATGCACCCGTTTTCGCTTTCCGTTCCCAAACATAAAAATAAAAGAACAAACAGGAGTTGGGAGGTTAGTCCTTTTGGGGATCAACTGATTTGCCTACCAACAGACCTTTTGGTCATGAACTGTAATAGAAGTAACGTACGGTTGCTCCTGTAAGTATCACGCAGTTGCCACTTAACAACTGTGCTTGCAGTATAGGCATTCTACGAATAGCTTGAAACAGCCACGGCGTTGAACGCACAGTCGTTCGTTCCCTCACGGCACGGCGGCATATGCACCGAGACCGGCGCTATAGGCTAATAATAGAGAACGCGATTCGCACAGAGCCCGACTTCACCACCACGTTCTACTCTTGAAGGTGACTCCTCAAGAGTCGTCCAAATTTTGTAATTGTTGTGCTTGGGTGATTCCACGAGAGATCGACAAGGGTCCAAAAGTTGATATTTTAGATTTCATTGAGTATTTTATATTTCGTGCACCTCTCACCAGGTAGCCCGAAAGTCAAGTTCGTTTTATGATTAACGGCATAACTTACTAGAAAAAAAAATATCAAACTTCGCCAACACGGAGGCACCAATTTCGTCACCTGTCATTTTCGAAAATTGCAGATGCTATAAAAAGACAATTATATTTGTTTCAAGGAAGATGTTTTTTTACCTGGAATTTATGTCTAAAGAAGCATGAATTCATACGGTCTCAAGTTTGCAGACCTTAAGTAAATAGCTTTTAAAATTGTCTAATTTCGCGACAGTTTAAAATAAGTTACGTATTCCCGCTTTTTTTTTTCTCCGAAAGTAATGCAAGGAGCGTTTTCAAACTCGACAAGTTTTAAGCAAATAGTGTGTTCATTAGGTACATAAATAATTGCTGCCGTAGGGCAATTGTAAATTTTTATATATTGCCTCAAAATTCTCATATTGGCAAAAGTGTACTCCACTGAAATTTTAATAATAAAAAAACCCATCTTCGATTTTTCTTAAAATCTCGTAAATAGACAACCGAAGACCATCATACAGTAATATAGAAAAAACATGTTGCATTATTTTGTTTTTAGCGACAATATTCGTGGTACAAATCAGGGCTTTTCGAGAATGCGCTAAATGTTGGGAAATCTAGAAATCGGAACGGAAAAGCGGCAATAAGCTTCAAACGCGAGTAAACGTGACCGCATTTGGTGAAGAAAGGCTGTTTTAGCACTGTGACAAATACGTACCCATGAAGGCGCATTTATGCTCCTGATAACACAGCTCTAATGGAGGTAATCTTCGACACTGTAACTCAGTTGCAAAACATCTGTCTATATTTGCAGATAAACTCAAACATGAAAATGTTCCAACGCAAGTGTTGGATCTCGCTAGAAAAAGCATATGCGCTTGAAGTACCCTCACTGGTATTTTGCTGGTGACTGCGTGAAACAAGAGATGCGCTCAAAATGGCTGCATCTTTTGCAGATCACATTTAGAAGTACGTGACGCTAACAAAACACAACCACGATCAGTGCCATTGTTGTGACTGCGTGAAACAAGAGATGCGCTCAAAATGGCTGCATCTTTTGCAGATCACATTTAGAAGTACGTGACGCTAACAAAACACAACCACGATCAGTGCCATTGGATGTGCTTAGGCAAACATGCCAAGAACGTATGCCTGGAACACGTGGCAACGATTTCCACTGGCTCTTCTTAAACTGACGGAATGTTTCTAGCTCGTCTGCATTTGCACACAGCAGCTTGACATTCTTGAGCTTCGCGCTCATTTGCGCCACCATTTTGGGTGCTGACATAATCACAGCTGAGCTTGCTGCTCTGAGGTTGTAGAGCGTAGCCTGATGCTTTAGTAGGCCACCAACGCCGTCACAAGAGTTCTTACTATGTGATATATGGCCGGAAAAATCCACTTTGTTGATATATGATCTTTCTGACATAACTTGAACAACTGGTGCTTGTTTTTGAAGTGACTGCATGCACCATCAGAAACATAAGTAACATGCGTGTCAGGCTTAAGGTGTTCCTTCATATAGTTGTGGATTATTTGTAGAGCAAAACGGCCATGTGCAGCATCATGGCATGTGTCATCACTGATGACGACAAAACATTGAATTGATTGCTTCCTTGTGACGACACACGTGAATATAGACACCCGTCTTTTGTGCCAGTGATACGACTGTACCTCATTCGGTAAAATGGCTGTCCAATTTTCAGCGAAATCAAAGTGAAAATGTAAGATTCTTTTTCTTGGTTCTCTTTCGCCTGGCGTATTGCTAATTATTGAATGTATCTTATGTAATCATGGGTAATCCACTTCACGAACCATAGACTTAGCTCTCGCAGAAAAGCACTTGCCTGGGCTGTTTTTTTTTACTAGATCGCCATTTTCCCATACTGCATAGGCTACCCCAATATCTTCAGGGATTCCTAAACATGTGGCTGTCAGAGCGTCCTCCTTAGCACAATAGTCACAATGGCCTAAAAAAGAATCACTTGTAGGATAGGTGCAAAGACGTAGTTCTTTCAAGAAGTCTGCCGTGTAGGCACCATCGGTGACGTCTTGTAGGGCAGAAACACACTCCATGGCATTAGCGCAGTATATACAAAGGCACAATTCTTGGTGTGGTACAAGAAGAACCCACTTCGGCCTCAGTGAATAAAACTTTGAGAGCCCAATAGACGTGTTCGGATTAGCTTTTCTAAAAAGACGGTAAGCCTCTCGCACCGAACGGGTCATAAACCTTTTCGAAACAAGCTCCTTTTTCCCGTCAATGATAACAGATACTACATCTTTTTTGTTGGGACTCTGCCGAGAGCAGCTATACTCATCTTTGGAGTAGTAAGCCATAGCTGCCTGGACGTCCATTGGGTTCAGCCGTGTTCTTTTTACCGCATTTGGTGCTAACCATATCCCGTGTTTTGCGTACCAGCGTCGGGATCTGTATATCATGTAAGCTGACAAGTTTGGTATAAGCGCTTGGAGTTTTCGGTGCTCTATATCGCTCGGCAACAGTGTCAAAAAACGCATGTGCTCTTGATACGAAGAACACGCTTCATAGGCTTGCTTGAAGTTCTTGTACCAATGGGCACACACACTGCATTTTAGATCTGATGGTTGAAAGTGGCGGTTACACACGTTACGGTGGCATTTCACGGTTACTGTAGAATGGCTGCTAAGTTGTCTTGGTTCTGCATGAACTTTGCTATTTTGCGCATGAAGCTTCTCCAGTCGCATATGTGACAATGCTTCAGGCGTGTTTACGCACCGCTCTTGACTTCTGCCTTTTTCTTCTTCCGGCAAAAACTCATCAGCTGTTTCAGCTGAGAAGCCATTAGACGAAGACAGCATACCTCTGAGGCGTCTGAAGCAGTTCTGGCAGACGTAGTCGTTGTTATGTGCGTGGCGGGCAGCTTTCGGCAAAAGCTTCTGGAGGGCAAACAGGCCGATGTCTTCGACCTTGCGGAAGTTTCGTTGATGAGGTATTTTTTTTTATGCAACATGAGGTAATCTAACAAAAAACTCTATCCCGGCTGAAGTGGTCAGCTATCGCCACGCTCCTTGGACTGAAATTACTGGCAATACAACTATGCGTGAAACCAGCAGCACGAAAGTGATCTGTCGTCTGTTCCTATGTCTCTCACCTTTAATGAGAGCAGACGTAAAACAGCGTGCGCAAGTATCCACAGTGCGAATGCAAAACTGAAGTATAGTACGTTAAAATGAATTTCACAATGTTCTTGTCGATAAAATACGGGAGGCGTAATCTTTGTCCCTACTTTGAACATTATGATCTAAAGCATTGCCTCCGAGATGCGGCGCACAGCAATTCATCTGTAGAGCAGACGACGGATGACAACTTGCCCTAAAGCGTGTTCTTCAGTCTAATGCGGCAGTATTCGTGCCCCAAATGATAAAAATTTGTTATGAATCGTTTATGAACTCATTTAACATTCAATTCTCTTACCCAGCGTGTTGAAAACACATGGCCGTCACAGCAGCTCCATCTGTGTGTCAGTAATGGAGAGGCACCACATATTAGAAGTTTCAGTGCTCCACGTATAAGAGTGAATTCAGATACTGTAGAATATAGTGTTCAAAATAGTTACTCCTGTGTCAGTAATGGAGAGGCACCACATATTAGAAGTTTCAGTGCTCCACGTATAAGAGTGAATTCAGATACTGTAGAATATAGTGTTCAAAATAGTTACTCCTATCTGCTAAAACAGCTTTTCTTCACCAAATGCGGTCACGTTTACTCGCGTTTGAAGCTTATTGCCGCTTTTCCGTTCCGATTTCTAGATTTCTCAACTTATCAGCGCCTTCTCGAAAAGCTATGATTTGTACCACGAACATTGTCGCCAAAAACAAAATAATGCAACATGTTTTTTTATATTACTGTATGATGGCCTTCGGTTGTCTATTTACGATATTTTAAGAAAAATCGAAGATGGGGTTTTTTTATTGTTGAAATTTCAGTGGAGTACACTTTTGCCAATATGAGAAATTTGAGGCAATGTATAGAAATTTACATTTGCCCTACGACAGCAACAAGTTATGTACCTAATGAACACACTATATCCTTAAAACATGTCAAGTTTGAAAACGCTGCTTGCATTACTTTCGGAGAAAAAAAAATGGGGAATACGTAACTTTTCTTAAACTGTCTCAAGAGCTGCGCTGTCGTCGGAGATCGCGAGCGCACAACCGGTCGGCACGGAATCCAGCGAGCGAGTTCTCCCACCCACCGCTATGCGTGTTTCAGGTGTAGGGACTTGGCCGTTTCCGGCACCGAGGAACTCAGGAGGAAGACGCCGCGCATGAGGTGACTGATGAGGAAAACTTTACACAGGTTTATTCTACACATTTACAAGCGAGAATTTCTCGCCACAAGGCGGACATCTAGACGAATATGTCGTCCTACATTGTGACGATCTTTTCGAAGGCGCTCTCAGGAGCACACTGCTACTTTTTGTCCTTTCGCATTCCCTAGACGCCAGGCCTAGGGAAACGAGGAAAAACATTTTCACCCAATCAGATCACCACTGTTGAGGGTCATTTTGCCGGCGCCGCCCCCAACACACACACACACACACACACACACACACACACGCACACACACACACGCACGCACACACGCACGCACACACGCACGCACACACACACGCACGCACACACAAACACACACACACACACAAAACCCAAAACAGGTAGTGTTCCGGCCACGCTGTCGCATCCAGGTGAATCATGCAGCCAGCAAAGGGAATGTAACGACGATAGTTATAGCGCGATAACAAAACGACGACAGAGAGACAAGAAGGACACGAAGGACACTGTCTCTGTGTCGTCGTTTTGTTCTCGCGCTATAACTATCGGCATGCCATACTAACTATCCCAAGCTGCCGCACTTCTAAGGATGTAACGAGTCCGTCGTGTCACTGCTCGGGCTGACCACCTATACACTGTCGAACGGTGGTCGCAGGCCAGGCAACTACAATGACACGTGCTTGGTCATCTGGCGTTGATTTAAGTGTCGGTGACCTCTCAGCCAGAGACGCGCAGCATGGTGGTCCGAGGTCCGTCTTCGGCGGAAACTCGGCGTCGGGGCCTCGGTGTACGAAGGCGCCACGTGTCGCATTTTCGCTCCGACACAAGCGACAGCAGTGCAGTAATTACAACCACGCACCTCCCAAATCATGAAAAACAGACGGGAGTGTTCGCGTTCCTCCTTATCAGCGGCTGCCTTTCTTCCGTCTCGGCGCCCGCCGCAAAGGAAAGCTCGCCGATCCCAATAATGCGTTTCAGGTTGCGTTGTTCACGGGTGATTCCTTTAATAAGATTTGATTGTTTTGCCTCCACAATGGGCATTTGTATCGGACGCATCGGGGTAACTGCTGGCAGCATTTTTTTTGTGTGTGGGCGCGTGCTTAGGTCCATATCGAGTGTCGCGATATATCCCAAATGCGCTCGCCCGAGAATACCACCGCAGCTGTTCTGTTAAATTTTCTTGTGTGTAGTTGCTCATATTTCATCACGTTATTTAGCTTCATGTTTTCGGGAATGATTTCGGCACTTTGTTTCACTAGAAAAACATTTTGAAGGCTTGTTGCAGAAACTGCTACTGATTTCAGATATATAGTGTCTACGTGCAACATCCTAGCAAGTGTGCTGTCATGCTTGTAAGTTTCCAGTTTAAATAGCCACCCGATGAATAACATTTCCCACGGTTCATTACCCCACAACAGCATCAATCTGTATATTAACATGCCGTGCGAGACCAATCGTTGCTTCACGGAGGCTAAGGACGTTTCATTATCACGTGGGCCACGAAGTGGCGTGCGCCATCGAAACAGTTCATTTCGACCTTCTGGCGCTTGTTTTGCAAACGATTGCAATCAGCAGTGCTCCTCCGTGAAGTGAACATTACCGTTTGTGACGCGATAATAGATCAAGTCAGCTGTTCGCGTAAATCAGGGTATCCCACTACGTAATGCTGACGACTGATGAGAAGATATCTGTACATGAGATGCGAGTATCTTAAAATTCCGAAAAATAACATAAGGTGGTCAAAATTTCCGGAGCCCTCCTCTACGGCGTCTCTCATAATCGTATGGTGTGTTTGGGACGTTAAACCCCACATATCAATCAATCAATCAATCAAATTCTAATTCCGGAAACCATTATGTGGTTTGCAGCGTATATAACCTTTTTTCTCACTTTTATAAGTGATTGTGTGTGAAAGACAGATCCATCTAAAGGATCCTGCATCTCAAAGCGGAATTCTGTGTAATGAGTCACATTATTTGCAGCGTCAGACATAACTTGCACGGTAAATCGCAATGCTGTGGGTAAACTGAAAACGTCCTAATTTCATTAGTAATACTTCGACTTTAATCGCGTAGTCTATGCCAAGCTGTAATGAAGTTAGACCCGTTTAGCACGAATATTTTCTTAGCATTGATTTCGTCGAGTACGTGCATGGTGAAAACAACTAATGTTTCGCTGTCCTGCACCTTCAATGTGGATCCATACTTTCCGCAGCTAAGTAATCATTTAACCGCAATAAGTTAGCTTTGCACTTTTAGTAATCTACTACTCGGAAATTGAGAAGAAATCACAACCGGATCACTGAAGAGCGGTTACACGGCGGGCTCGGAAAGAAGCAACCGTCGGCATGCGGGCGTCGGAGCAAGCGAGTCCGTGCCATGACGTCACTTCTCCGCGACTGCAGCGACGCCAGTGTTCGTTCTCGGGCCACAGGCTGTCTTTATCCCGTTTAGAAAAAGTGGGTAACGATTTAGAGCACTTCGTACTCTGCTATGGGAGAGCATACAGCCGTCCCTTGCACGTCTTTCGGGAACGGGAAAGTGCTTAATGGCACAGTCGACCGCGAATAAGCAGATTTTTTTGCGTGGTGACTCCGAAAAACCCCTTTGCTAAACCTGGTTTTTCAACGTAAAGTTTTACTTCTAATTCAAAAAGATTTACTACAACCTAACCAACAAAAACACCCCAAGAAAATCCTTGATGTTTACACTTCATCCTTTAACAAAACTTTTGTTACCATTGTCATCTTCATTGGCCACTTAATGATTATGGCGTGCTCAGGTGCATGTACAAGCTCATGTGCCTTGTTCTGTTCGCGGCGCGCTCCGCGGTTGAAAAAAATGGCTGCATATCCACGGAGTGCATGATGGAGAGTGGGGCGAAGGATCCGTCCGTTCATTCGTTCTTGCTTCCGTCCGTCCATGCGTCCGTCTGTGTGACCGTCCACGCGTCCATCCAACCGTCCGTGCGTGCGTCTGTTCGTGCGTCCACACGTCCATCTGTGCGTCTGTCTTTGCGTTAGTCCATGCATCCGCCCCTGCGTCCGTCCAGGCGTCCATTCGTCCGTGCAGCCATCCATGCGTCCGTCCATGCGTCTGTCTGTGTGTCCGTTCGTCCACAGTAAACACTCCAAGTACCACCATCTCGCATCTTTTCATCGTATATTTATTTAAATACCCTAAAGGCCTCAGGCATTACATAGGGGGGGATACTGTTAAAAACAAGGTATACATCAACTCATATAAAGGGAACGCACACAGCGATCAGACATAACTAGGTAAAAGGTACATTTTACGACAAGGATGTAACACATGGCTCATTTCACATCTCCAGTACATTTCAATTCCAGGAATCTGCATGGCACTAGTGCTTCATCGTTTCGCTGGTACACGAGATATAACAACAGGGTAAGATATAGTAGCAGTAGACATATTACACATCAAGAAATGTACGCAGCACTGATTGGAATGCAGACGGATCATTTATCATCGCAATCTCGCTGGGAAGCTCGTTCCACTCGGTTACAGACAACACAAAAGGGTAATTTTGGTACTTTTTGGTCCTTGCAAATATGGACGACACTTTACGAACATGGTCAGTGCGATTGAACACATAATGGACCGGAAAAATATGAACGTATGAAAAAGGTGTAATACCATGATACAGAGAGTGAAAAAAGGTCAAGCGGAAGAATTTACGACGAGTGTTAAGTTCTGGAAGATTAAGAATCTGTTTTAATGCTGAGACACTTTGCTATGGCGAGTACGAGTGCAAAATGAAGCGGGCAGCCTTGTTTTGAATAGATTCAATACAGTCGGACAGTATAGCTGTGTGAGGGTTCCAAATTATTGAAGCATAATCGAGGGTTTCACGGATGAGAGAGTGTAAGCGCGAAGTCTAGTTTCATGGTTAGCGAGATATAAACGGCGCTTAAGAAAGCCAAGTTTTTTTAGTGCCTTGTTTGTTACGTGTTCAATATGCATGGCCCAGTTTAAATAAGGAGTAAATATCACGCCAAGATACTTGAAAGAAAAGGTTCGTTTAATATCCAAACTGCATAGCATGTATCGATTTAATGGAGTATATGGATTCGAAGAAAATGACATGACCTTTGTTTTATCAGTATTAATTTTCATTTTCCACGTGTGGCACCATTTAGCCAGGGTATTTAGATCGCTCTGCAAAAGAGCTACGTCATCAGTGCAAGTGATCTGTCTATAAACTATACAGTCATCGGTAAACAGTCGAATTGTTGAAGTTATATTGTTCGCAATGTCATTATATATATCAGGAATAATAAAGGCCCTAAAACTGATCCGCCCCGCCGCGGTGGTCTAGTGGCTAAGGTACTCGGCTGCTGACCCGCAGGGCGCGGGTTCGAATCCCGGCTGTGGCGGCTGCATTTCCGATGGAGGCGGAAATGTTGTAGGCCCGTGTGCTCAGATTTGGGTGCACGTTAAAGAACCCCAGGTGGTCTAAATTTCCGGAGCCCTCCACTACGGCGTCTCTCATAATCATATAGTGGTTTTGGGACGTTAAACCCCACATATCAATCAATCAATCTAAATCTGATCCCTGAGGTACACCTGACCTAACGACACAGGAACTGGAAAGATTATTATTTATATTTACTTTTTGAGAGCGACCAGACAGAAATTCCTGAATCCTGCGGGTAGTTTTTATGTCTAACTTCAGGCAGTTTATTTTTTGGATGAGCCGTATGTGGGGAACACGGTCGAAGGCTTTAGAAAAGTCGATAAATACAGCATCTGTGTAAACCAATTTGTGCAAAGAGTCATGTAAATCCGTAGATAATTCAAATAACTGTGTCTGGCAAGACCGCTTGTACCTGAACCCATGTTGATTTTCAAATAACACTTTATTAGTATTAAGATGTCTCATTATGTGGGAGTAAATTATATGTTCGAGGAGTTTACAACAAATCGATGTGAGTGAAATCGGGCGGTAGTTTTTGGACTTGAGGGATCACCAGATTTATAAATGGGTATAACATGACCAGATTTCCAAACGTCAGGGACGCACCCAGGATCAAGCGATTCTGGGTGCGATTCTGGGTATATTCCGCATATAGAAGCACCACCATCCAGCGGACATACCAATGACTAAACGAGAGGTGGCACACGCACACTTTCTTACGGCTTGCGCTTCTTGTCTACTTCCCACCTTTAACCACCTCGAGTTCATGGTATATACTAGTTCACTGTATTCATGCAACACCGCCTAGATGAACTCATTTAGGTGGTGTTGATTCATGGCACTGTGGCCCAACGCTCGCTAAACCTTTTTAAAACAAAGGAGGTTACGCCCAGCGAGTATAACGTAGCTACCCTTTCTTGTCAGATAGTGCTATATGTACATGCCAATGGCTGCTAATGGGGAATGAGAGACGGGAGAATTCGGCTTTTAGTTAACGCGCACTCTGCGAATTTTTTATTGTTCGACAATGCACAGGAGAAATCTCCCACCGGCACCACCTTGCAGGTCAAAAGGTAAGACTGGTTACACACTACGACTACGACTACGACTACGAGGGACGAACGGGTGCTGCTTTAAGGAGCTTTGCCCCTGAAACAAGAAGATCAAAGCATAACCTCTGAGTTAATGATGACGACTGAAGGGGCCAAGCGTCTGTCGGTCTGTCTGTCTGTCTGTCTGTCTGTCTGTCTGTCTGTCTGTCTGTCTGTCTGTCTGTCTGTCTGTCTGTCCGTCCATGTGTCTATCTGTTCTGTTCTGTTCTGTCTGTCTGTCTGTCTGTCTGTCTGTCTGTCTGTCTGTCTGTCTGTCTGAAGCACAGTCTTCAGCTCCTGTCATCGGCTTGAACGGTTTGCTTGTTTTACGGCAAGAGCTGTTATGAGATCACATTGAGGATCGCGTGCACCATATAGTTGTCCGCCGCCGCCGCCGATGTCCGTAACCACTATCACGAAAAATAAAACAAAGTAAATAATTAAAAAAGGACATAATGTGATTCAAACCTGGGTCCCTCGCGCTCCAGTCCAGTATTCAAGCACAGAGCCACACCGGGGCTTGAAGGTCGTTGCATCTGGCATAATATACAATTGGGAATATGAGTAATAAAGCGTTTTAAAACAGCGAAGGAACCACCAAGCGTTACTCAATGCGAATTTCGTGACGAGTGAGTCGTTACGAATGCTCCAACTTATTACAAAAACTTCAGGCATAATTCTTAATTGTCGTCAACCAAAGTAAAAAAATTCAAAAAATTCATTGCGAATGTGTAGCGGGTATACTAACAGTTGATTGTCGCTGTCGGAATAAAAGGTTCCAGACAGATCAAATGTAACTCTTGTAAGGGCTTTCGTTTGCTTCTGTAAGGACTATTACCGGTTTGTGGGAAATGTTCCCTGACCGAGAAAATGGTACTCCTGTAAGGACCATCTAGCGGTTGCTGCAAAGACTAACAGTTGTTCTCAGAAATGGACTTTGGGAGAGCATTTTTCCTCCCTCACGATTAGCTGTTGATTCTGAGAAATCATCTTTAGGAGAGCGAGTATTACTCCTTTGCAATCAACTTTCGATCCACTTGAGCAATTTTTGAATGGACTGGTCATTATTCTGCCAGTAATTCGTCAGTGGATTATTTTGCCATTCTCACCAGACTGACATGGTATACAGCTCAGGCCAGTGTGTGCTTTGTTCAGTACTGCATGCATGAGTGTGAGTAGGAACAAAAAAAAGAAAGAGAGACAGTTCAATTTAGGGATGAGAATATTTATTTGCCCAAAACATTACGGTCGAAGACCGTCGAGGCTCCCTCGCATACACATCATTGAAGGCCCTGTAGTGGACCTCATCATCTGTAGTGTACGAGAATTTGTTGAGAACAATTGCATCATCTTTATTAATATGAATAAGGGTGTAAAAATGACAGGCGAAATTTCGACCACCTGGGGTTCTTTACCATGCAGCCAAATCTTCCCTGCCATTGTCTACTCCATTCTGCTCCATAGAGTAGAACTTCAGGCGAAAAGTCAAACATCTTCAGCTCTTGATTAAAATATTTTTCCTCTCTCTTCCCTCTCAACAGCGAAGATAGCTTACAAAGCAATCCCGCAATAACGAAGGTTTCAGGTACTTATCCGCAACAACTTATTCAATCGATGAGGAAGTTAGAAACACAGAAGTTTGAAAATTGCAGTTCTGCTCATTCGATCTATAGTCGGGCGGTTATACGTTCCCACTATTATGAACTGTGCGGCCGTTGCTGTTTACTTCAGTTGGTTGATGATGATGCTTTGTGTGGACGCCTCAGCAGCCTTGCCGGAAGCGGATGTTCCTTCTGCAAGCACGGATTACCTGTGGCTGAATCAAGGGACGCGCTTTGCAAGGTCGAGAAAGCGATACCATATACGCTCTTGAAGTGCACGATTTTTGTATGCGCACGCTGACCTGATTGTGCACGAAGAGTTCAGCGACGAAACTATCATCGAAACTGTGCGCAAAGAATACGAGCAATGAAATGCCGGTAAGGCGAAAAAGCTTGCACGAAGATTTTTAACGCTTTGACATCATTCGCGCGTTCCTCGGCGCCCATGACGGCGACAAAGCTAGCAAAGCTTTTTCTGTTGTGAGGCTCAAGCTCTGAAGCTCCTTCAAAGCAACGTAAAAGAAAGCAAGGTGAGATATTTTCTTAAGTAAGTATTCACTCTTAAAAATAAAGGTCGGCATAATAACTAACTAAATACTAACCATTCACTCGTCACATAAAGCACTTGCCTCTTAGTAAAGGAAGGTATATAGTAAAATGCTGGTTAGTGAAATTGCCTACCTAGTTAGAATAGTGTTGACTCGAGTGGTTAGTTTATCACTGAACTGTTACTAACCCTTGCAAAAAAAGGTTTACGCATATTCTGTTAAATGTGTATGTGCGTTGCCATATCAAAATCATTCTATTACAGGAGTAGAGGATAAAAAATGAATTGACGTGGCCCTCGTAAATCATTTATGGCTGCTAACAACAGCATGTAAATATAGTGTGGTAAGTGCGCATCATAGAAACATACTTATAAATAACTGAGCACATGATCATATCAGATTCACATATCATCATACATATGATGATGCTATGCTCATATGAGTATGAGAACTCATATGAATGGATCACGAGAACACGCACGCAAATGCATGCACAAGCAAATCTTCAAGGCTTGGACATAGCAGATTTCTACCGTAGCAGGAGCTTGAAGGCTCTATGTACCCCTGCTTTGGGATCGTATACACCGCGTATTGGTTAGCAATTACAGAATTTGTTAGATGATTGTTGTTTCCTACGCATAATCATGTCCCCTTCTATTTCCTTATGCGTGTGCCATTACGTAGCAGGAAACCTTATTCCAAAGTAGTCAATAAAATTAAAGCTTGCCTAAATTTTGCTTACGATGTCACCATTACGGCAAAATGTTTACAGCTGCGCGGCCACGTCTCTTTACAGCGCGTGAGCAGCCAGTTTTTGCTCCGCTGGGCGAAACGTTGAGGCAGTTTCGGGCTCTTAAGTGGTATATCAGGAGCACTCGTGTCCTGGTTGTGAGGCTGACCACATCAGGGCCCGATTGCCTCAAGGTTTCGCCCTACAAAGCAAGAAGTGGCTTCTCACGTGCTGTAAACAGACGTGGCCGCGGCTGCACTGTTACGTCTAGGAAAGATCTGGCAACGTAGGTGGCTTAGTAGTTGCTTAGTTAAAAACAAGGTTCCCTGGTTAGTAACTGCTGAAGTTGCAAGCTGCACTAGCTGCTGGCTAGTAAAAGTATGCTGCGAAGGAAGTAAAAAACTCCAGAAACTAGTAAACACGCCGGTTTACTAACTGATTAGAAACTTTTTTTTTTCTACGAGTGTTGGTTGGGCGAAGTAAATGGGGTGTGTATGTGTGTGATTCTATTTTTTGCGACGGTGAAATTCTCGCGAGAACGGGTGCTTCCTGCGGTGATTTCGTTATTTAGAGATTCGACTGCATATGTTTGCACGTCGGTGTGAAACAGATGTGCTTTGTGTGGCTAACCGTGTAAGCATCTGTCAACAGCGAACGAAATTATAAGTGCAGCGAAGAATAGCCGCGACCGGTTGGTATTTACTGTGAACATTTCAATATATTTCGCACCGTTAAACCACGCTGCACATCGGTCCGATTCCTCAACGAAACGTCGTGAATGCCGCGCTTCAAAGAGCCGAGTAACAAAAAAAGTTCGAAGAATAAATTAATGGTAGCAAAAGTAAGCTGTTACGATCGTCAGCGGCTGCTCCTGGAGTTTCACCGTCAAAATCTTCGAAGCGGTCTGAAGTAGGCTTCGCTCAACTACGGCAGGCTGGCCGGCAACCGGTCTGAGAGTTACGCCGGCAACGCGCTCGCCCCGTCTCCGCCGATGGTGAGTTCTCGGAGTGTCACCGGTATTTCACCGGCTGCAACATCTAAGCGGTAGGAACGCCTCGCTATGGCGTCGGTATCAAGTCGGCATCGTATCGAGCTCGCACTGCGCACCGGCCGCCGTGCATGCGAGCAACGGGAACAGCAACTGCGAACCGTCTCATTCGTTTAAGTCTATCGCTCCGTAGCTTAAACTGCGTGGATTGCGGACACCTATTTCTGTGCATGGAAAAAACAACGAGACGTAAACTGCACATCAGCAAGCATTTTGTGATCGCCAGCTCTCATTCATCGAATCACCGTGCCGTACTCGTGAGTGAGGCCTATAGTCGTCGAATGCGGTAGCGGCGGTCTACCTCGGTTCATCGCTGGAGCTGCTAAATGTGCCTCGTTAATGTGTTCATTCAAGGCCGCGCGCACTTTGTGTATGATTCAGTGCATTTTACGGGTCCACAAACAGTACTGCTAATGCAAATTCAGCCCGTACGACAGAGCGTCAACTGATAAAACTTGTTTCGCTATAGTAGCAAAATATTGAATATTAAGCAGGCTTAGGATAAAAGGCATGTGTGTTGAAGTGCTTACATCAGACCACCGCAAGTTCATAATTACGCCGTGCGTATGTATTGCTTAATTATTAGCGAAAAAAGGCTTTCACCAGGGCTACATGGGAGGTAAGAATGTGGTGCCTATATATACCCGGTGACCGTATGGTAGGTGTGTACTGCGTGTGGCAAGCTGCGGTGAGTGCGAGTGTTGTGATATTACGTGAACGTTGTGATATTGTTTGTGTACTGCAATCATTGTTGTGCGCATTAAATGTAATGTAATTAAAGTTTCGCTTGCGCATGGTACGGCTGCTGACGTAATTCTTTTCTCGGTCGATGCAAAAAAATTACTCCGAGCTGACCTGAAAAAGTTCCCCAGTGGATTTAAATACCCCCCCCCCCCCCCACTGGCACCATGCGAAAACCCCCTACTGATGGGGAGTAAATTTTTTACTCCCTTCGGACGGTGTTTATGAAACTCCCATCGGGGCGTGCGCTAGAGGACAAGGTCATTTACTTCCATCTCGGCTTATTTCTGTGTACAGTGTAACGTTGGGGAGAGCCACAGGCTGTCCCGGTCAAGAATCAGGCCATGTCTGGAATTAGTTGTCAACGCTTTAGAGCACTATCAGCCCCGAGAAGTTGGAGTGGCGCCGCCTGGTGGGAGGCTTGAATGACGTCACGGCACGGACTCTTCGAATCTTGCTGTGGCGCGCGTATACAAAACGCGCGCGCTCGCTTCGAATTGCCAACGCGGTGCTTGCGCTCCAACGTACCCGCTTTGACGAGGTTTGTTATGGTGTCGCTCTGCTTACTTCGAAGATGGGTTCGATTCTCAGCCATGGTATAGCTGCACTCCGACAATGGTGAACAGCAAGACAATGCATGTGCAGCAGGTTAAAAATGCGAGGTGACCACAGTTATACCAGCAGCGTGCCTCGCAATCATACGACAGCTTACATGCTATTGAAGTCGGGGGTATTGATTAGGGATTGTTGTTGGGGTTATAAAAGGGGAAAAAAGAGAAAAGGGAGTACCGTAACTGTCTGCATCTGGTGTGACACCTCAACAGTAGCTCACAGGGGATGGGTGTAAGGAGGAACTAAAAGGATAGGATTAAAAGGTATATATATAGAGAGAGATGCGCAGGGACAGCGAGCGACGGAAGATAGGAAAGATGAAACACGGTCGCAGAAGTCCGAGGACGGGGCACCACCACTGGCGAGGGCTCTTGTCGGCAACAGGAAATGGCGTACGGCTAATCCACTCGGCCAGAGCTACGCTGTCGTCGTCGTGGGGGACCGGCGGCAGGAGGTGGCGTAGGACCAACCCAGTCGGCCAGAGCTGCGCTGTCGTCGGAGATCGCGAGCGCACAACCGGTCGGCATGGAATCCAGCCAGCGAGTTCTCCCACCCACTGCCATGCGTTTTAGGTGTAGGGACTTCGCCGTTTCCGGCACCGAGGGACTCAGGAGGAAGACGCCGAGCATGAAGAGACTGATGAGAAAATTTTTGCACAGGTTTAATCTACACATGTACAAGCGAGAATTTCTCGCCACAAGGCGGACATCTAGACGAATATGTCGTCCTACATTGTGACGATCTTTTCGAAGGCGCTCTCAGGAGCACACTGCTACTTTTTGTCCTTTCGCATTCCCTAGACGCCAGGCCTAGGGAAACGGGGAAAAACATTTACACCCAATCAGATCACCACTGTTGAGGGTCATTTTGCCGGCGCCGCCCCCAACACACACACACACACACACACACACACACACGCACACACACACACACACACACACACACACACACACACACACACACACACACAACCCAAAACAGGCAGTGTTCCGGCCACGCTGTCGCATCCAGGGGAATCATGCAGCCAGCAAAGGGGATCTAACGACGATAGTTATAGCGCGATAACAAAACGACGACACAGAGACAAGAAGGACACGAAGGACACTGTGTCTCTCTGTCGTCATTTTGTTCTCGCGCTATAACTATCGTCATGCCATACTAACTATCCCAAGCTGCCGCACTTCTAAAGATGTAACGAGTCCGTCGTGTCGCTGCTCGTGCTGACCACCTATACACTGTCGAACGGTGGCCAGGCAATTCCAATGACACGTGCTTGGTCATCTGGCGTTGATTTAAGCGTCGGTGACCTCTCAGCCAGAGACGCACAGCATGGTGGTCCGAGGTCCGTCTTGGGCGGAAACTCGGCGTCGGGGCCTCGGTGTACGAAGGCGCCACGTGTCGCATTTTCGCTCCAACACAAGCGACAGCAGTGCTGCGTGCAGTAATTACAACCACGCACCTCCCAAATCATGAAAAACAGACGGGAGTGTTCGCGTTCCTCCTTATCAGCGGCTGCCTTTCTTCCGTCTCGGCGCCCGCCGCAAAGGAAAGCTCGCTGATCGCAATAATGCGTTTCAGGTTGCGTTGTTCACGGGTGATTCCTTTAATTCCTATCACAGCATGGCCTGGCAGCTTTTAACCACCGGTGAAGTGCACACTGTTGTGATCGGCCCCCATCCAAAGCGGCTGATTGCTGAGAAGCTGGCCATAAAGAGGTGCACAAATGATTGGGAAAAAAAAAGAAGGCTGTATAAGTACGCGTGTAACCAGTGTATATTTGAACATGGGCCGGGCATGTAGCGCGTAGACATGATAACCGCTGGTCATTAAGGGTAACTAACTGGATTCCCAGAGAAGCGAAGCGGCTTAGGGTGAGACAGAAGGTTATGTGGGCAGATGAGATTAAGAAGTTTGCGAATATAAATTGGCAGCAGCAAGCACAGGACCGGGTTAACTGGCGGAACATGGGAGAGGCCTTTGTCCTGCAGTGGACATAGACAGGCTGATGATGATGATGATGACTTCCTTTAATAAGATGTGATTGTTTCGCCTCCACAATAGGTGTTTGTATCGGACGCATCGGGGTAACTGCTGGCAGCATTTTTTTTTTTCTGTAGGCGCGTGCTTAGGTCCATATCGAGTGTCGCGAAATATTTCAAATGCCCGAGAATACTACCGCAGCTGTTCTGTTAAATTTTCTTGTGTGTAGTTGCTCATATTTCATCACGTTATTTAGCTTCATGTTTTCGGGAATGATTTCGGCACTTTGTTTCACTAGAAAAACATGTTGAAGCCTTGTTGCAGAAACTGCTACTGATTTCAGATATATAGTGTCTACGTGCAACATCCTAGAAAGCGTGCTGCCATGCTTGTAAGTTACCAGTTTAAATAGCCACCCGATGAATAACATTTCCCACGGTTCATTACCCCAGAACAGCATCAATCTGTATATTAACGTGCCGTGCGAGACCAATCGTTGCTTCACGGAGGCTGAGGACGTTTCATTATCACGTGGGCCACGAAGCGGCGTGCGCCATCGAAACAGTTCATTTCGACCTTCGGGCGCTTGTTTTGCAAACGATTGCAATGAGCAGTGCTCCTGCGTGAAGTGAACATTACCGTTTGTGACGCGATAATAGATCAAGTCAGCTGTTCGCGTAAATCAGGGTATCCCACTACGTAATGCTGACTACTGATGAGAAGATATCTGTACACGAGATGCGAGTATCTTAGAATTCCGAAAAATAACATCAGGTGGTCGAAATTTCCGGAGCCCTCCTCTACGGCGTCTTTCATAATCGTATGGTGTGTTTGGGTCGTTTAACCCCACATATCAATCAATCAATCAATAATTCAATCATTCAATCAATCAATCAATCAAATTAGAATTCCGGAAACCAGTATGTGGTTTGCAGCGTATATAACCTTCTTTCTCATTTTTATAAGTGATTGTGTGTGAAAGACAGATCCATCTAAAGTCTCCTGCATCTCAAAGCGGAATTCTGTGTAATGAGTCACATTATTTGCAGCGGCAGACATAACTTGCACGATAAATCGCAATACTGTGGGTAAACTGAAAACGTCCTAATTTCATTAGTAATACTTCGACTTTAATCGCGTAGTCTATGCCAAGCTGTAATGAAGTTAGACCCGTTTAGCACGAATATTTTCTTAGCATTGATTTCATCGAGTACGTGCATGGTGAAAACAACTAATGTCTCGCTGTCCTGCACCTTCAAAGTGGATCCATACTTTCCGCAGCTAAGTAAACATTTAACCGCAATAAGAGGCTTTGCACTTTTAGTAATCTACTACTCGGAAATTGAGAAGAAATCTCAACCGGATCACTGAAGAGCGGTTACACGGCGGGCTCGGAAAGAAGCAACCGTCGGCATGCGGGCGTCGGAGCAGGCGAGTCCGTGCCATGACGTCACTTCTCCGCGACTGCAGCGACGCCAGTGTTCGTTCTCGGGACACAGGTTGTCCCGGTCACGTTTAGGAAAAGTGGGTAACGATTTAGAGCACTTAGTACTCTGCTATGGGAGAGCATACAGCCGTCCCTTGAACGCCAAGAGGAAACGGAAAAAGTGCGTAATGGCACAGTCCACCGCGAATAAGCAGATTTTTTTGCGTGGTGACTCCGAAAAACCTCTTTGCTAAACCTGGTTTTTCAACGTAAAGTTTCACTTCTAATTCGAAAAGATTTACTACAACCCTAACCAAAAAAAAGACCTCAAGAAAATTCTTAATGTTTAGACTTCATCCTTTAACAAAACTTTTATTACTATTGTCATCTTCGTTGGCCACTTAATGATTATGGCGTGCTCAGGTGCATGTACAAGCTCATGTGCCTTGTTCTGTTCGCGGCGCGCTCCGCGGTTGAAAAAAAATGGCTGCATATGAACGGAGTGCATGATGGAGAGTGGGGCGAAGGATCCGTCCGTTCATTCGTTCTTGCTTCCGTCCATGCGTCCGTCTGTGTGACCGTCCACGCGTCCATCCGACCGTCCGTGCGTGCGTCTGTTCGTGCGTCCACACGTCCATCTGTGCGTCTGTCTTTGCGTTAGTCCATGCATCCGCCCCTGCGTCCGTCCATGCGTCCATTCGTCCGTGCAGCCATCCATACGTCCGTCCATGCGTCTGTCTGTGTGTCCGTTCGTCCACAGTAAACACTCCAAGTACCACCATCTCGCATCTTTTCATCGTATATTTATTTAAATACCCTAAAGGCCTCGAGAGGCATTACATAGGGGGGGATACTGTTAAAAACAAGGTATACATCAACTCATATAAAGGAACGCACACAGCGATCAGACATAACTAGGTAAAAGGTACATTTTACGACAAGGATGTAACACATGGCTCATTTCACATCTCCAGTACATTTCAATTCCAGGAATCTGCATGGCACTAGTGCTTCATCGTTTCGCTGGTACACGAGATATAACAACAGGGTAAGATATAGTAGCAGTAGACATATTACACATCAAGAAATGTACGCAGCACTGATTGGAATGCAGACGGATCATTTATCATCACAATCTCGCTGGGAAGCTCGTTCCACTCGGTTACAGATAACACAAAAGGGGAATTTTGGTACTTTTTGGTCCTTGCAAATATGGACGACACTTTACGAGCATGGTCAGTGCGATTGGACACATAATGGGCCGGAAAAATATGAGCGCATGAAAAAGGTGTAATACCATGATACAGAGAGTGAAAAAAGGTCAAGCGGAAGAATTTACGACGAGTGTTAAGTTCTGGAAGATTAAGAATCTGTTTTAATGCTGAGACACTTTGGTATGGCGAGTACGAGTGCAAAATGAAGCGGGCAGCCTTGTTTTGAATAGATTCAATACAGTCAGACAGTATAGCTGTGTGAGGGTTCCAAATAATTGAAGCATAATCGAGGGTTGCACGGATGAGGGAGTGTAAGCGCGCAGTCTAGTTTCATGGTTAGCGAGATATAAACGGCGCTCAAGAAAGCCAAGTTTTTTTAGTGCCTTGTTTGTTACGTGTTCAATATGCATGGTCCAGTTTAAATAAGGAGTAAATATCACGCCAAGATACTTGAAAGAAAAGGTTCGTTTAATATCCAAACTGCATAACATGTATCGATTTAATGGAGTATTTGGATTCGAAGAAAATGACATGACCTTTGTTTTATCAGTATTAATTTCCATTTTCCACGTGTGGCACCATTTAGCCAGGGTATTTAGATCGCTTTGCAAAATAGCTACGTCATCAGTGCATGTGATCTGTCTATAAATTATACAGTCATCGGCAAACAGTCGAATTGTTGAAGTTATATTGTTCGCAATGTCATTAATATATATCAGGAATAATAAAGGCCCTAAAACTGATCAGTCATCGGCAAACAGTCGAATTGTTGAAGTTATATTGTTCGCAATGTCATTAATATATATCAGGAATAATAAAGGCCCTAAAACTGATCCCTGAGGTACACCTGACCTAACGACACAGGAACTGGAAAGATTATTATTTATATTTACTTTTTGGGAGCGACCAGATAGAAATTCCTGAATCCAGCGGGTAGTTTTTATGTCTAACTTCAGGCAGTTTATTTTTTGGATGAGCCGTATGTGGGGAACACGGTCGAAGGCTTTAGAAAAGTCGTTAAATACAGCATCTGTGTAAACCGATTTGTGCAAAGAGTCATGTAAATCCGTAGATAATTCAAATAACTGTGTCTGGCAAGACCGCTTGTACCTGAACCCATGTTGATTTTCAAATAACACTTTATTAGTATTAAGATGTCTCATTATGTGGGAGTAAATTATATGTTCGAAGAGTTTACAACAAATCGATGTGAGTGAAACCGGGCGGTAGTTTTTTGGACTTGAGGGATCACCAGATTTATAAATGGGTATAACGTGACCAGATTTCCAAACGTCAGGGACGCACCCAGAATCAAGCGATTCTGGGTGCGATTCTGGGTTTATTCCGCATATAGAAGCACCACCATCCAGCGGACATACCAATGACTAATCGAGAGGTGGCACACGCACACTTTCTTACGGCTTGCGCTTCTTGTCTACTTCCCACCTTTAACCACCTCGAGTTCATGGTATATACTAGTTCACTGTATTCATGGCACTGCGGCCCAACGCTCGCTAAACCTTTTTAAAACAAAGGAGGTTACGCCCAGCGAGTATAACGTAGCAACCCTTTCTTGTCAGATAGTGCTCAATGTACATGCCAATGGCTGCTAATGGGGAATGAGAGACAGGAGAATTCGGCTTTTAGTTAACGCGCACTCTGCAAATTTTTTTTTGTTCGACAATGCACAGGAGAAATCTCCCACCGGCACAACCTTGCAGGTCAAAAGGTAAGACTGGTTACACACTACGACTACGACTACGACTACGAGGGACGAACGGGTGCTGCTTTAAAGAGCTTTGCCCCTGAAACAAGAAGATCAAAGCATAACCTCTGAGTTAATGATGACGACTGAAGGGGCCAAGCGTCTGTCGGTCTGTCTGCCTGCCTGTCTGTCTGTCTGTCTGTCTGTCTGTCTGTCTGTCTGTCTGTCTGTCTGTCTGTCTGTCTGTCTGTCTGAAGCACAGTCTTCAGCTCCTGTCATCGGCTTGAACGGTTTGCTTGTTTTACAGCAAGAGCTGTTATTAGATCACATTGAGGATCGCGTGCACCTTATAGTTGTCCGCCGCCGCCGCCGATTTCCGTAACCACTATCACGCAAAATAAAACAAAGTAAATAATTAAAAAAGGACATAATGTGATTCAAACCTGGGTCCCTCGCGCTCCAGTCCAGTATTCTAGCACAGAGCCACACCGGGGCTTGAAGGTCCGTTGCATCTGGCATAATATACAATTGGGAATATGAGTAATAAAGCGTTTTAGAACAGCGAAGGAACCACCAAGCGTTACTGAATGCGAATTTCGTGACGAGTGAGTCGTTACGAATGCTCCAACTTATTACAAAAACTTCAGGCATAATTCTTAATCGTCGTCAACCAAAGCAAAAAATTCAAAAAATTCATTGCGAATGTGTAGCGGGTATACTAACAGTTGATTGTCGCTGTCGGAATAAATGCTTCCTGACAGATCAAATGTAACTCTTGTAAGGGCTTTCGTTTGCTTCTGTAAGGACTATTAGCGATTTGTGGGAAATGTTCCCTGACCGAGAAAATGTTACTCCTGTAAGGACCATCTAGCGGTTGCTGCAAAGACTAACAGTTGTTCTCAGAAATGGACTTTGGGAGAGCATTTTTTTCTCCCTCACGATTAACTTTTGATTCTGAGAAATCATCTGTAAGGACCATCTAGCGGTTGCTGCAAAGACTAACAGTTGTTCTCAGAAATGGACTTTTGGAGAGCATTTTTTCCTCCCTCCCGATTAGCTGTTGATTCTGAGAAATCATCTTTAGGAGAGCGAGTATTACTCCTTTGGAATCAACTTTCGATCCACTTGAGCAATTTTTGAATGGACTGGCCATTAATCTGCTAGTCATTCGTCAGTGGATTATTTGGCCATTCTCAACAGACTGACATGGTATACAGCTCAGGCCAGTGTGTGCTTTGTTCAGTACTGCATGCATGAGTGTGAGTAGGAACAAAAAAAAGAAAGAGAGAGAGTTCAATTTAGGGATGAGAATATTTATTTGCCCAAAACAGTAGGGTCGAAGACCGGCGAGGCTCCCTCGCATACACATCAATGAAGGCCCTGTAGTGGACCTCATCATCTGTAGTGTACGAGAATTTGTTGAGAACAATTGCATCATCTTTATTAATATGAATAAGGGTGTAAAAATGACACTGGCAAATCGTCCTACTCTCAGGTGTTGTTCAATGTATATATATACACACACACACACACACACACACATATATATATATATATATATATATATATATATATATATATATATATATATATATATATATATATATATATATATATATATATATATATATATATATTGTCGCAGTGCAACGCGAACAACAGATGACAGCAGCTTACGGTAGCGAAAAGAGCGTATTCAGGATCAGCTGTAGAGCAAGATGCCTGCTTCGTTGTCGTCCCGATCAACCACCTGACCCACTAGCTGGAATCTACAAAAACGTTCCTATCATCGTTCTTTTTCATATAAACACGTGTCACTTGCCCCTCCTTATAAGAGCATCGCCCCGATGCTGATTCAGACACACAGTATATTTTTTTAACGTGCAGTCAGTCACTCACATACGGCTTCATACGCACTACATGAACAAGTTCAGGCTGGTGCTGGCGACGCCTCGGGCATTGGGGACTGTCGGAGACAACCTCGTAGGTGACGTCACTTAGCTGGCGCGATACTCGGTATGGCCCGAAATATCGCCTTAGCAGCTTTTCGGACAGTCCACGTTTTCGTACGGGTGTCCAAATCCACACTCTGTCACCGATTTTGTACGTTACAGTTCTATGGCGAGCATTGTAGCGGCCTGCGTCGTAGTCTTGTCGCTGGTGGATCCGTAAGCGGGCGAGCTGTCTAGCTTCTTCCGCGCGTTCAGTGAACACGTCAGCGCCTGTGTCGGTAGCGTCCCATTCATGTGGCAACATCGCATCCAGCATAGTCCGTACCTCCCGTCCGTGAACCAAGCTGAATGGAGTCATGCGAGTCGTCTCTTGTTTAGCCGTATTGTATGCGAACGTGATATAGGGTAAAATCTCGTCCCAATTCTTATGTTGGACATCCACGTACATCGACAGCATGTCTTCAATCGTCTTGTTGAGGCGCTCCGTTAGTCCATTTGTTTGCGGGTGGTACGCAGTGGTCTTACGGTGAGTCGTTCCACTAAGCATCAGGACGTGGTCTAACATAGCTGCCGTAAATGCTGTTCCGCGGTCCGTGATCACGATAGTCGGAGCACCGTGGCGTAGCACAATATTTTCTACGAAAAATCTCGCCACTTCCACTGCGGTGCTCTTTTGGATAGCTTTTGTTTCGGCATACCTGGTTAGGTAGTCTGTTGCGACTATAACCCAGCGATTCCCTGCAGTAGAAGTAGGAAGGGGTCCTAAAATATCCATTCCTATCTGTTCAAACGGTGTACGTGGAACCTGAACTGGTTGCAGCTGACCGGCGGGTCTCTTTGGAGGTGACTTGCGTCGCTGGCAATCGATGCAAGTGTGAACGTGGTGCTTGACGGCTGTTGTTAGTCGTGGCCAGTAGTATCCCTGCTGTACTCTTGCCAACGTGCGAGTGTAGCCTAAATGACCCGACGTCGGCTCATTGTGACATGCTTGGAGCACTTCATTTCGAAGGGGTGCAGGAATAACGAGCAAATAGGGAGCTCCGATGGACGAAAAGTTTCTCTTGTAGAGGACGCCATTGCGCAAGCAAAACGACGATAATGTCCTTGCAAAGATTTTAGGTGCCCTCGAAGAACGTCCATTCACGTAATTAATCAAATCAAGCAATTGAGGGTCACTTCGTTGTTGTTGGGCAATCGTGGACGCGTCGAGAACACCAAGGAAGGCCATATCGTCGTCGTCAGAAAGAGAAGCTGACTGTACTGGTGATCGAGACAGGCAGTCGGCGTCCGTATGGCGCTTCCCAGACTTGTGTATGACCACCATATCAAACTCTTGTAACTTCAGACTCCACCGTGCTAATCGGCCGGTTGGATCTCTTAAATTAGTCAACCAACAGAGGGAATGATGGTCACTTATAACTTTGAAAGGGCGGCCATACAAGTACGGGCGAAATTTCATAACTGCCCAGACCACGGCAAGGCATTCTTTCTCAGTTGTTGAATAATTGGCCTCAGCGCGTGTTAGCGTCCTGCTTGCGTAGGCGATCACTCGTTCCGTGTCTTCTTGCCACTGCACAAGCACAGCTCCGAGGCCTACATTGCTTGCGTCAGTGTGAAGCATTGTTGGCGCTTGTTCGTCGAAGTGAGCAAGCACTGGAGGTGTTTGAAGACGTTGGCGGAGGTCATTAAACGCTGCTTGGTGTTCGTGATTCCACTCAAAGGTGGCGTCGTCTCGAGTGAGGCGAGTTAACGGCGACGCAATCCGTGCGAAGTCGGCGATGAACCGGCGATAGTAGGCGCATAGGCCCAGAAAGCGCCTGACAGCTTTCTTATCGGACGGTACTGGGAACTGTGCCACGGCCGCAAGTTTCTCGGGATCAGGCCGAACGCCGGTACAGCTGACGACATGACCAAGAAACAGCAGTTCTTCAAAACAAAAGTGGCATTTCTCTGGTTTCAATGTAAGGCCTGCGGAGCGTATGGCTCGTAAAACAACTTCTAGCCTCTCGAGATGCTCGTCAAAAGTTGGGGAAAACACTATGACGTCGTCTAGATAAACTAAACAGGTCTTCCATTTTAACCCTGAAAGTACGGTGTCCATGAGCCTTTGAAAAGTAGCGGGCGCTGAGCACAGACCGAACGGTAGAACTTTAAATTCATATAAGCCATCCGGCGTCACAAAAGCGGTTTTTTCCCGATCTCTTGGGTCTACCTCGATCTGCCAATATCCACTTCTTAGGTCCATTGAAGAAAAGTAGCGAGCGTTTCGAAGCCTATCGAGGGAGTCATCAATACGAGGAAGCGGATACACATCTTTCTTAGTCACTTGATTCAGCTTCCTGTAATCCACGCAAAAACGCAGGGTACCATCCTTTTTCTTAACTAATACAACAGGCGATGCCCACGGGCTCTGTGATGGCTGAATCACATCATCTTCAAGCATTTTAGCGACTTGTTGCTGTATCACTTCCCGTTCCTTTGGAGCCACGCGATAAGGATTCTGGTGTATAGGCCTTGCTGCGTCGTGGGTAATAATTCGATGCTTTGTTAGCGGCGTTCGACCGACCCGTGATGTCGATGAAAAGCAGTCCTGGAATTCAGCTAGCAGCTCGAGAAGTCTCGTTCGTTCGTCCCTTGACAACGTAGTACCAACGTCAAGATTAGGTAGTGATTCTTCTTGAGGTGCTTCGTCTAGGGCCGATAAACTGCCTTGGATTTCTGCAGTTGTGTCAAAGTAAGCGACGGCTGTACCCTTCGGGAGATGTCGGCGCTCAGTGCTGAAGTTAGTGAGCAGCAAGTTTGTGCGTCCAGCAGTGACAGTGACAAGACCTCGAGCAACTGAAATACCGTGGCTAAATATCAGTGAGCTGATTTGGTCAGCAATGCCGTCGCCGTCAAACGGCTCATCCCCTGCCACCGAAACAAGCGTACACGATCGTGGCGGGACGACCACATCATCATCTGTCAGACGCAAAGGCCCTGAACAAGACGTATGCCTCGGCTCTGAACAATCGACTAAAGTAGGGCTGTTGTTGCGAAATGTGATGACACTGTCAGGGATGTTGATCACGGCGCCATGTTCTCTCAAGAAATCCATCCCGATAATCAGGTCTTTACAGCATGAAGCGAGAACGACGAACGTCGCCACGAAAGTAGAGCCACCGATGTCGAGCCTTGCTGTGCACATTCCGACAGGCATCAGTAATTGGCCGCCTGCCGTCCTTAAGTGAGGTCCCGTCCACGCTGTCTTTACTTTCTTGAGACGTACGGCAAGGTCATCACTGATAATAGAGAAGTCAGCCCCGGTGTCGACTAAAGCTTTGACTTGCTGTCCATCCACAAGAACGGTAATGCCTGGGGTCACAGTTTCGTCGGTTTTACGTCTTGTCGGCTTTACAGCGTCTTGAGGTGGGAGTAATGGGGGCTTTTTTTCTTCGTCTTGACAGCCTGCAACCTTACCCCCTGAGGTCGCCGCCTTCAGTTTCCCCGGTGTGGGCTGGGTGACCTCGCTCCTCTGGTGTCGGCAAAAGTGCGGCGCTGCAACGAAGGTGACTGGGCAGGAGAAGGAGAGCGTGGTCGATGTCGGAAGACCGGCTCGTAATCAGTTATAGCCTCGTCATCATTGTTACGGCGGCCATCGAAGGGGTGTCGAGGTACCGGAGGTCCTTGAGAACCGACATCTCCACGGCGGGATACGTACTCTTTGGCATGTCGAATGTCAAACCGTGGCCTGAGAGGGCGAGACGGATCGGCGCGGTGCCAGCAATAGCGGGCTATGTGGCCTACACCTCCGCAGTTGAAACAGAGAGGACGCCTGTCGGCAGTGCGCCAGGTGTCTGTTCGGCGAAGCTGTGGTTGCCGTGATGACTCCTCACGCGACGAAGGCCATGGCAAGCCAGAAGACGACTGGTCGTATGGGGGCTGGATGGATGGGCGCCACGATGTCTCCCCTTGTGGTGGTGACCAAGGAACATTTGCAGGTGGCGGGTAGTATGAAGGCGGAGCGGATGGGGAGCTTCGAAGGGCGGCGGCGTACGTCATGGGACGTTGTTCGGGGGCAGGATCAGCTGTCGAGAATGCTTGACGGATTTCGTCACGGACGACTTGAGCGAGAGATGCCATCGGTGTATCCACTACCGGAGTCCGCAGCCTTTGCAATTCCTCACGAGCTATCTCTCTAATCATGTCCCGTAAGGAGCTATGACTGTCAAACGTCACAGCGGCAGCCTGAGTTTGGGGGCTGCTGCACAAGCGGTCATATTGTCGGCAGCGTTGGTGAAGGGCCCTCTCGATAGCCGACGCTTCTTTGATGAAGTTCTCTACAGTGCTTGGCGGGTTGCGCAGAAGTCCGGCGAACAGCTGCTCTTTCACGCCACGCATGAGGTAGCGCAACTTCCTATCTTCAGTCATCTGCGGGTCGGCCCTCCGAAATAAACGTGTCATGTCTTCGGCGAACATGGCGACCGTTTCATTGGGTTTTTGGACCCTCAGCTCTAGTAGTTGGTGGGCACGGTCACGTCTGTCGACATTAGCAAAAGTTTCAACCATCTTCTGGTGAAAGTCAGTCCATGTGGACAGGTTGCCTTCTCTGTTCTCGTACCAAGTACGAGCACTGTCATCGAGATAGAAGTAGGCCCGGCCGAGCTTTTCCTGGGCAGACCAGTGGTTGATCTTCGCAACACGGTCATAGTGGTCTAACCAGTCTTCTACATCTTCGTGTGCGCCACCACCAAAGCGCTTAGGCTCCAGCGATTGAAAAAACGTTACCTGGGATGGAGCGGGAGGACTGGTGCCGAGAAGTACAGGCTGGGGGCTGGTGCTGGCCATTTCGAGATGTCCGGTAGAGGTTTTCTGCGAGGGGTTGCAGTCTGGAGGAAGACCTCGTAGCCGACGACTGAATCGATGGACAGGGGTTGCAGTAGGCACGTCCGGGCTGGATGAACGGCTCCCACTAGGAGTGTGAAGCATCGGGCAGCGTCACGGCCCAGCTCCTCCACCAGTGTCGCAGTGCAACGCGAACAACAGATGACAGCAGCTTACGGTAGCGAAAAGAGCGTATTCAGGATCAGCTGTAGAGCAAGATGCCTGCTTCGTTGTCGTCCCGATCAACCACCTGACCCACTAGCTGGAATCTACAAAAACGTTCCTATCATCGTTCTTTTTCATATAAACACGTGTCAATATATATATATATATATATATATATATATATATATATAATATATGACGCCAACAGTTTTTTTTTATCTTCCATGTTAGGGAATAATCGTTCTTTCAAAACAGCGGTTTCGCCACAAATCGTTGCTTATCTCTGCGATCTCAAAGTGAGATCGGAATCACCTACGTTCTTGGAACCAGCTCCAAAAAGATGAAGTGAATCCCCTCGAACTCATGAGTTGAAGCAGAACTATAGTGGGAGGGAAAATCACGTTGCAGAACTATCAGAAATTTTACTAGTACACTATATTATGCTTACTATACTCGGCGACAAATTTTCTTGGCATTGAAGGGAAAGCTACGGAGGCGGAGCTTCTTTCTGCACATGCTATGCAGTACGCGAAGGTGTTCGTTTTGGCGCGCGTCTCCTAACGCTGTGGAAAGTGGTGGGGGCGCACCATCACCATTTCATGTAGACGCAGGCGCCGCTTAGCGTTTGAGGTGCACATAAAAAGGCGGGACTTTCTGACGCCTTCAAAAACGCGAAGTCACAACAGATAAATTAAAACAAACACCAATATCTGGTGTGAGCTGCGTCCTGTATCAAATAGCGCCACGTGTAAAATAAAAGAGGAACACTTATATTTCACGTTGAAAATACGGGCATTGTGCTTTGGAACTACCTTCACTGGCCGTAGGATGCACGAAATTTGGCTCCATAGTTTTCCATTCAGTGCCAAAAAAGGTTGTCGCCGAGTATAGGCGAAATATTCAGCTCATATGAAAACGCCACAGAGATTCAATTAACACTGTATTAACGTTTCTAGATAGAATCGTCGGTCCTTAAATTAACCATTTAATCACTTTTCTATCAAGTTTCACAAAGACATTGGCCGCGGCAGAAATTTCTTTGTGTCAATGAAACATGTTTTTAGCGAGTATTATGAATTATTGACTAGCTAGTTTACTAGCTTCAAGTGAATCAGTTCAGGGGACTGGATATTAAACCATTATCTACAGACCTCCGAATTCTACTGTTGATTACTTGGATAGCTGGTCAACATTTATGAATTCATACATAAAAAAAGATGACAAACTGATCCTAAGTGGTGATTTTGACTCTGCCAAATATCGACTGGGGAAGGTTTTCCTCGTATTCAGCACAGAGTGCTGAAAACGTCATAGTTTATCTAGCTTACTACTTTGACTTGCTACTATAGTTGTTAACGAATTCACCAAAATGCGAAATCATTCTAGAACTATTCTTGATCTATTCCTTCTTAGCGGTAGCATAGAAGAAAGCATCTCACGTTCTGTGACCTCAGGTATTTCAGACCATAAAGCGGTTGTTCTTACACTTAACAATGTCTTGACCAAACAAGGCGGCAAGGCTCAATCGTTTCCTCCTCTCTCACGAGCACAGAATGAACGCATAGTTTATATAGTTTATATGGTTACGATCTCGTCGCGAGCCTTAGTTACGTGGATGACATCTGGCATTTTCTCAGGAGTTTGGTTCTTGATTTTGTAGAGCGTTTCGTTCCTTAAATAGTGGAGAAGTCTGAGCGCCGAAATCCCTGGATTACGCAAGAAACCATTTACAATTGAGGCGGAAGCTTCAGCGGTTGGGAAAAAAACGAGTGAAAATGCATAATTATGAGCAGTTGCAAGAAGCGATTGATAAGCTGCTTGCAACATTTAAACAAAAATCTCAAAGATAAACACCACTACCACAACACTGTATACATATTTTTGTCATACTTTATTAGATCACCTCTCGAAATATTCTGGAGGGTTGTGACACCGGCTTCTTAATCTTATGACTCTTTTTTTTCTAAACGGTAAAAGTGTGTGAAACAAGAAAACAGTGCGTACTGAATTTAATGACTATTTCCAAAGTGTATTTACAAATGATGACGGTTGTCTACCATGCTTCTCTGCAAAACTGCCTTCCTTTCCTGACCTTGCTATTTCGGAGGATGACATTCTAAATTTACTGTTAAAGCTTGATATAAAGAAATCCCAAGGACCTAATCTCGAACAGTTTTTTTTAAACGTTACGCAGAATGGTGTGCGAAAAACTTGCATGTTCTCTTTACAAGGTCTGTTAATGAAGGAATAAGGATCATTATCTGAAGCATGGAAAGTTGCTAGAATGAAGCTTTTAGAGAAATCAGGGACAAAGCTTGCATAAAAAATTAAAGCCCGATTTCATTAACTTCAACTTCCTGTAAACTCTTGGAGGATATAATTTACAAACATATGATTAGTTTTCTCGATGAACATAAAGTGTCAACAGATATGCCGCATGGTTTTAGAAATGGCTCGTTGATACTGTACACGACTTCGCTAGCACTCTGAACAAAGGAAAACAAACAAGTGCCATATTTATAGATTTCAGCAAACATTCGATAAGGTGTGCGCGCTGTGTTAAAAAATGACTAACTGATAAGATGGATTACAGCCTACATCGTCGGTTCGTTGATATGGATGAAACAGTGTCAGATATAGCTCCTGCCAAGTCTGGCGTCCCACGGGGATTTGTTCTGAAACCATTTTTTTGTTATATATCAACGATATTGTCGCTAACTTATCCATAAAAAGCAGGCTTTACGCGGATGATGACTGTGTGATATTGAAAGAAATAACAACTCAGGAAGACCAGGTTAACATAAACAGGAATTTTCATAAGGTAGTTTATTGGTGTAAGCAATGACGAATGCACATCGATTTTGTAAAGACTGTGTACTTGTGGGTAACATTAAAATAGAAGCCACTAATATATTGCTATGAAACGGAAGACCTTCTATTATCTGAAGTTACACAATATAAATACACAGGCCTCCACATAGCATAGCAAGTGATCTCTTATGGTCGAAACACCTTGACAAAGTGCTAGCAAATCGCAGGCGTAAGTTGTTCTTTTTAGGGCGTGTATTAAAATCGTCCACACCAGCAGTAAATTCGTTGGCCTATAAAACACTCATCGGTCCTGTTTTACAATACGCCGTCATCATTTGGGACCCGCTCACCAAACCGACGTAGCAAAATTAGAAAGCTTACAGAAAAAAGTGGTTAGATTCATCTACAATATGTATGGCCGCACTTCAGTAACTAACCTCGTATCTCAAAGATATACCTGCTCTGAGTAATCGAAATTGTGTATGTCGTCTAAAATTCTTTTTTTCAGTTGATAAAAGTTCAGTACAAGCTAGACACGTCACATCTTGCATATAAGACAGGTTGCGCTACCAGGCACACGCACTCACTATAGCTGTTACTCTATTCACTACACGTGTCAACTGTTTCAAGTACTCTTTAATTCTTTCCTAGAATAGTCGATTGCAACAAACTGCCCGATAATACTGTTTCGCATGACTCACTATCGCAATTTGAGTCACACCTCCAGTAGCAAGCAGTTTCCTTGTTTAGCTGAGATGTTTCATGTGCTTTTTTTTTACTTGTGCTAACGGATTCTATATATATTCTATTTGAAATGTGTTAGAAATGTGTCGCTTGCCTTTTTTTCACAAAGATATTCATTTGTTCGTTTCCCATGGTTATTTTACTGTTTAGTTCACCTGTTATGTCCCACGCTGCCAAGATCTTGAAGAAAGATTGCAGTATCTATAAATAAATATAAAATATTATTGGATTCAGTCGAAAGGAGCTTATACGCAAGTGCGCTTCGAAATTGTCAAAAGTGGTGGCCCAGTTCCTGTTCTCATAGGAACGCAGAGCATTGGTGACATTCCATGAAAACATAGCACCTAACTAGTGCTTTATAAGCGGTACCCAATTTGTACGTATTAAACGCTGCAAATATGCGTTCTTTTAAGCGCTTACAAGTCTTATTGCTGATCATTCGAATTCACTTTGCCGAACTCGAATGAAACTATGTATACCACGGATTCAAGACTTGCCCTGGCGAGAACTTTAGTTGCGTGCCATTACTTTTCAATTCTTCAAACCACATTTAATCTCATAAACAAGGTAAAATCTTGATGAGAAGCGGCAAATTCGCATACGGGAATTGCATATACAGTATTATAACTGCCGGGTTTAACGTCCCAAAAGCGCCATATGATTATAAGAGAGGCCATAGTGAGGACTTCAGAACTTTCGGCCACCCGAGGTTCTTCAACGTGCACCTATATAAGTATGCCCGGACCTCAAGCGAAGTTTCTCCTCAAGATATGGGATCACTAGTCTCATAAATGAAGCCACACCCACGTGCGCAGTGATTCAGATCGCCAACTGTTTTGATTTCTACATGTGTGAATTGCAGACGACTTTCGGTGTCAATTAAGTGTTCAAGAAAAAAAAACGGTAAACACGAATCTCTTAATATCTATCCTTATTTTTACGAAAACGCCAAGGCAGGCGAATGCCATCATTTAGTTGGTGCCTGTTCCGAATAACTATAGCAAAGCGGCACCAGCGCCCTTTACGACATCGAAACTGCCAGAGGTCGTCACTGATCATACCGAGCCAACGGTTGGTGGCGGCAGAAAGAGGGATGTGTACCGTATACATAAAGATCCCGTCTTCTCTTTACTGGTCCGGCTTCTCCAGTGGCTGTGTGAATGGTCAACAAGCCCACTGAGTGGAGGAGTCAAGTTCTTTAGCGGCAACATGCCGCCTACGTATACGTGCTGTTTTTTTGCGCCGCAAAAAGCTCCAACGCAGGAAACTATAGGAGTGCTCGCCGCAGCCAGATGCGGGCCTTTCTCGGAATGACCCTAAGTGAGCCGAGGCGTGGGACACTGCGCGGGAGGAGCGCCGAAGGTCCGCGCGAGCACCAGGCCATTCCGAAGCATGCCCTGCAGGGTCGTGCTGCACGACGTGTCAGGTTTCAGAGGGCGTTCAGCGATAGGGCCTGTTCCTTGCCGCGCCTAAAGGCCGCCACGCACGATCCTGTGCGTCGGTGTTTCGCCCCAAAAGAAGCCCCAAAGAGTGACTTGGCTTTCAAGTTATAGGCTCGTTGGTGCGGGATTGTGTTCCGGGAGCCAGTCTCGGCCCAGATACTTTCTGGTGACCGACTGGCTGAACGATCTGCGTGCTTGTGATCTGGAGCAGGCCTGTCAGCCATAAACATGCTGGTGGGCGACCGCGCGCAGCACGATTGCCACGAAAATGGGATGGCCAATATACCACGGCCCAATCACGAATCACTCTTGAGGGACACCTCTCATATTGAGTACGCGGCTAGCGGACGCCTCTGGCAGCTTTGAGAGAGCAGCTTTCACAGAGCTCAAGTTAATTTCAGAGCTGGCTAAAGTGGCGCACACAAACCGAGACTACCTCACAAGGAACTAAATTGTTTACCCTCGCATATGATTCCTGTGAGTGCAAACAAAAGGTGTCACTCACAGAACCGACCGTCCAGCCATCCGAGTGTCCCCCACGTGACAGGTGACTCATGCATGTTTACGGCTTTCGGGTGGGTGAACCGTAATTCATGATTGCTTGTGTTTCTATATATCCTTATAAGTTAGCTTGTCACTGCAAAACATTCGAAGAAACCGATTCCGCGCATTTGGGGAGTCATACCACACCCCCACAATGAAGTGTCTTACGCATGTGTCCACTGACGCGGGCAAGTTACATTCGCGAGGAAGCATGGGTAGAAATAAGTTGCTTGTATCTATTATTGCGTGATAAAAATAGCTGCCGAATATATTCCATTACTGGTGGCTTTCCGACCAGAATATTTTAGTTACATTAAGTGTTATGTAGAGCACAGCGACTGTTTGGGGAGTCATACCATACCTCCACAATGAAGTGTCTTACACATGTATGTGTCCACTGACGCGGGCTAGTTACATTCGCGAGGGAGTATGGGTAGAAATAAGTACCACAATTTGCTTGTATCTATAACTGCGTGATACAAATAGCTGCAGAATATATTTCATTACTGGTGGCTTTCCGACCAGAATGTTTTAGTTACATTAAGTGTTATGTAGAGCACAGCCCCTACGAATAAAATATGCTTGTATAATTTTCTTTCGTTCACTAATCCCAAAGCAGTGCAGCGGCGATGAGAAACATCTTATTTGAACCATATGTCGTCCTCGAAAACCTGCTCAAACCTCAATCGACGCGCAATCGTTTTTGTGTTTCGCCTGCATATAGAAAGCGTCTTACCTTACTCTCTGCAGCATATATGCTGCAGAGAGTAAAATGTTTCATGGTTGACACTATAGTGTCAACCATGAAACCACCGCGGCGGGACCGAAGATCAACACTGAACGAATAACAATGCTGGCTGTCCGCGTTTTTACTCAGCTGCTCTGCTAGGTGCACGAGGAATTCGCTCACAAATACTTTATCAATAACAACGATTACTTGCTTGTCTGCGCTCTGTAACGATATACCGAATAACGGTTCTCACTTTGCTTGAGGTGGTTTTGATGTCCTTGAAGGTTACGAAACTGGAGCTAATTATGGAGCTTTTCGGACGTACGTAGGAGTTTTACGCGTTTCGTGTGTAATAATGGTCAAAAATCTCAATTTAAGTACTAGCTGCTGCCTCGCATTACAAGGAACACATAATAATAATAATAATAATAATAATAATAATAATAATAATAATAATAATAATAATAATAATAATAATAATAATAATAATAATAATAATATAATAATATCGAAAATGAGTTCGCTGCCTTCGTCTGGCCTATTGTTTTAGCTAACAGCTGTCAAGTCCTCTGGAACGTTTCGCGTTGCTTCAGGGGCGATAAAATTTCGTGTGAAGCCGAGTGGGTGTGTCTCACTTAAACTGTTCGTGCAGTTCACTAAATGATTGATTGATATGTGGGGGTTAACGTCCCAAAACCACCATATGATTATGATAGACGCCGCAGTGGAGGGCTCCGTATATTTCGACCACCTGGGGTTCTTCAACGTGCGCCCAAATCTGAGCACGCGGGCCTACAACATTTCCTCCTCCATCGGAAATGCAGCCGCTGTAGCCGGGATTCGAACCCGCGCCCTGCGGGTCAGCAGCCGAGCACCTTATCCACGCCCACAGCCGATACATTTGTTGACAACTGTTCAGTTGGAAAAAAGTAATAATTATAATATTAATTCATTAATGGTATAATAATAATAGTAATATAATAATAATAATAATAATAATAATAATAATAATAATAATAATAATAATAATAATAATAATAATAATAATAATAATAATAGTTTATGTTTATCGTCCAAATCTAACCATATGATTATGACTGACGCCGTAGTGGAGGGTTCCGGAATGTTCGACCACCTGGAGTTCTTTTTAACGTGCACCTAAATCTAAGCACACGAGCCTACAGCATTTTCGCCTCCACCGAAAATGCGGCCCCCGCGCCCGGTATTCGATCCCGCGTATGCTAAAATTACTGTTTTTTTTTTTTCCTCGAATTTTCTTAGAGCGCGCGAACTTGAAAAAAACACATGCTTGGCGCAAATTCACTCAAACACCCTGTATGCTAATCACGTGAGAGGTGGTGGTATAACAATGAATTAAAATCTATCCATTGATCAACCAGCTCAAGCGTACCAGTTACCTGATAAAAAGTTCTGCATGGGCTACCGGCTCTATTATGCGCGAGCACGACCAAGACACCGCATTTCTCGAATGAAATCTGTAAAGTCGACAGAAAACCACCGATTGCGTCACAAGGACCAACGCGCAGGAAGGGACTTATCAGGTTACGTCTCTAACACTCATTGTTGAAGATTGATTTCTTTTTTACTTCTGAAACATAATTAGATGTGCCGAAATTCGCAGCACACTTTTATTATTATCATCGAAAGTGTGCTGCTCATATCGGCATATGGAATAATGTATACTTATTAAGGTCGATGTTGGTTGTATAGGACTCCATGGTTGTCCCTGCTGAGTCGTATAGTGCGGTGGCCGGGCTGGGCCTACTGCTCGAAGATATATCGCGTCTTCAGATCTGGTTTAGGTCTGGGTATATGCCCACTATTAATGGCCTTGCTGCTATTGGTTTTTAACATTTGCTGCATGCCGAACGAGCATAATGCAATTGCATATCACTTGCGCTCGTAGGGGACGTCTTTCGACGCGATTGACCGGGTCTTAATAAAACACCAATAAAGTTCTGCATTTGTGATCTACCTGGTCGTCATCATCGAAATTAATGCATGCTTCTACGTTGGGCAACGAGAGTGCGTATACGAGGAGTAAACAGAACAAAACAAAGAAAGAAGCGAACAAGGGACGTCTCGGTGACGCGGCCTGTTGATTTGTGAGTATGCTCGGTCCCTCGAAAACACCCGCCGAGTGCCAGGTGCTCCACGTAACGATCACAGCGGAGAGAAGCGAGAAGTGGATCGAGGCATCGACGGGCTATCGAGTTTTCCTGGTCGCTCCTGAGTCATCCTTCTCCGCTGGTGATGACAGCACGCTCCGGCTGAAGTGAGAGCGACGCGCGGAGTTCGGCGCGGCCGAAACGAGCAAGCGCTCGGTGACGTCACCAGCACGCGCCGTCTCCTCACCCAATGGAAAAAGTTACCCACCGTGACGTCACAACACGACGCGCCTTCTCCGTGGGACGGGCCGGCCTCCGCGCGAGCGCCGGCAGTCGTAGTGAGGTCTGGCGCTGGTGGAGGTCGGAGCGCGCGCTGTCGCCTCGTCAGTGCCGCGGGACTGGTAGAGGATAACTACGCTGTGTCTGCACCATGCTCAAGCACGTACACTCGTCAACAACAACCCTGTCGCCGTTCCGCTGCATCAAGCCACAAGCCAACGATGCGCTGAGCCTCAACAGCAGCGTGAGCTTCGGCAGCGGAGGCGCCGAGCAGCTGTCGTCGCGGTCGTCGAGCACGAGCAGTCTGCACGAGGCGCTGCCGCCCAGGAAGGTCAGTTTGCCGCCACCCTCCTTGGGAGTCCAGTGCATGTCATTCTTTCAGTGGTGCAGCACGAACGCATAAATGCACCGGAACGGCCTGCGGCTTGATAGCTTCGGCGCACGTGCTTTCGGACTGCGTTTGGGCTGTCAGCGCCGAGTGCTCTGCAGGCGTATAACTAAGCGCCTCCGGAGCATAATCTCGTGTGCACATTTCTGTTGAACCCCTCAGTTTGTGCATGTTGCAATTCTTCACGGTCGATTTAGTACGCTTGCAAGCACATCCTCGTCTTCCAGCGCATATAATGCTGCACTGAGCCGCATATCCCCTTCGGCTGTGCTTTATCAGCTCTCGCATCTAACAGTCTAAACTCAAATAGAGTTCAAAGGTCCGCGCAACTTGCGTGGTACCCATGTGCATATGAAGCGTGCACCGTCGATATGACATTAAAATTGTTACTGCACTTGTTTGTAAAAAAACCTGCGGTATCTCAACTGACTCTGATAACGATGGCAAAAGGCTGCGTGGTTTCTTGTTTTTTTTTTCTCTTAAATCTCCCAAGTCTACTTGCGCCCGGTGCTGCCAGTCGCGTTGAGAGCGAGCTGTGTTTGCTTTGGCGCGACCGCCTCCTTCGCCGTCCCCCACGCTTCCCCCTCGGGAGGGGACGCCAGGCAGGCGGAGGAGTTCCACCCTTGACGCCGCCGGCTGGCATGGCTTCCCCAAGCTAGCATTCCCAAGGGGCAGGATAAGGTCGGATGCTACTTCAAGGACAAAAGCCTGCGGCTGGCTTCCTAGACGCGTCTGGCTCTTACTTCTTTGGTTCCGTAGAGTCCGCCCGAGATTTTTTTTTTTCTTTAGAGCACTCCTTTTTTTCCCCCTTTTTGTTTGTGTCGCTTCACAATTGATGTTTGTTTGCGCCGAAGGTTTAGCCATGGTTGTTTATCACGCCTAAAAGGTGAAGCGGGTGCTAAGTAGACAACGGCCTGAATATTGCACAGCTAAAGTGAACGTGATGTGAGCATGCTTCTTCAAGTACCTGAAAAAGAAAAATTACTTGACATAACTACTTGATATAACTTTCTTGATAGTTCGTCGCAGATGAGGTAACGTGTCATCGCGATTTTATCTCGTATTTGCCCAATATTGTAAGCTAAACGGGCTTGATATACGTATTTTTCATTATCTCCATTTACATGCGTGTTTACTCATTACTCATTGTACGTGTAATGTGGCGATATACGTTTTCACCAGCAGCTCCAGGCACTCTTCCGCTAGTGGTGTGAAGAGCTGACCCACTGCTGCGAACTTTGCACTCGTGGCCGCTTGCTACGCGACGTTGCTTTCTACGAGCGCAGCTTTAGTTCGGTTTCTTTGTGGATGCCACGTCTGAATGTTTTCTGCTGAGACGATCACACGTGTCTCCTTCTGATTGGGTAGTTCTCGTGTTGCTTTAGCGCGAACGTTATGCGAGGATCTTGCTCACGATCTGCAAACGTTGGGAGGACATTTGCATAGTACTTTTCTGGCGATGTGAAACGTGGCTTGTACTGCCACGGATATACCTTTCAGTGCAGCCGAATGCTGGCTCTGTCAGTGCGTCTGACCTCGACGGCCTGGTATTGCCAGTGAAGCTGCACCGGACGTGATTACTTGACCCCTGACGAACAAAGGACACTCTCCGGCTCGTGCTTTAATATTATCGTGCCACTTCTGCAACATCGGTTAGGAGAGCTCATAAACCACCGCGAAGCTTCTTTGGTCCAACCTTTGTATTCTACACACTTATCACATTCGGTGTCGTCACTGTTCCCCACGGTGAACCTCGGTGCTGCCTTTCAGCGGGCGGCTTCACAAAGGCGGTCCCGCGAGCAACTTAATGGCGCTTTCAACACACTGTTTCCCCCTGGCGTTAAAGTCTTTCACGCTCGGCGGGAGAGCGTCGTTATAAAACAAAACAAAAGGCACAATGAGAATACCCGCCGTTTATTCGGTGAGGGGGCCTCCGTTCGGCAGCTCAGTTACGCACTTCGCGGCTACCGCGACCCCGTTTGTTTAAGGCGTTGCAGTTGAGCATCGGAACGCCCGGTGAACGCGCGTACATTGTAAGCGCACATGATGCGGGCCCGCTAATGTTTCGCGCGCACCTTGTTTTTTGCAAACTGTGTTTGCCGGCCAGCCCCGCGCGGAAGAGATTGTTTCGAATCATTGGGAATATGGGCTTCCGCGCCTTGTGCCGCAATGCTCACATGCATGCATACTGGATGGCACGGCCTTTCGCAACCGCCCCTTTGCAGAGGGCGCGCGAGGCGCACATTGCATCGGCGCGTGTGGTCCGCACGCCCAAAAGCGTGTTACGACGGTCTCTTCGCCTGCGGCCATGTGGGTGAAGATCAGTTAAAAGTAATAACCTTGAGCACGCATGAATCAGTATACACACGCGACATCCAGCATATGCGTATACTTGAATTGTGTGTGTGGCAAGGTCATGATTGCGACTGAGTGCATGTGAACTAAGTTAGTTTCTAAAGAATAATGTGAGGGAAGGTCATAGAGAATCACTTTCTCACCAACTGCAGATCAATAAGTATACCCTGCTGGATGTTTACATGGCCTGGAGCACAGGCAGTCTGTTTTGGCAGCGGTTCCTTCGTAAGCTGTAAGATCGAATCAAGCTGGGGGCTGAGGCGTTCGCTGGAACTGTATACAGACCAACTGTATAGGGTTTGTGAGGTGTGAAAAACGTCCGAGCGGAATTGCCCCGACGGCACTTCTTTTCGCGGCTCTGTTGACAGCTGATCGCGGCTTAGAAGTACTTGTTGTGGAACTAGTTGGTTCGCCATACTGAGGGGTAATTCTAGACGCCTAAAGCACGGCTACAGTGTATCTGGAGGAGCAAGAACCCACCACGGCGTTGGCTTCCTGTGCATCCCTTCGCGCTTGTGTTATCAGCCGCCTTGAGGTCGCCGGTCGCGCCCTCAGGCGCCTCGTTTATCTGTCGTCGCCATGTGCTCGCGGATAGCTTTTAAGAGAGAAAGATAAGACGAACAGCCACCGTCGTGGATGGACGGAGGCAGCTGTTGTACGGTTGTCGCGCTCGCTCTTTGAAATACTCCAGGAACTTGAGCAGCATGATAGCACTCTCCGGTACTCAAATTGCTGCCAGGAGCCATATAGATGACGGCTAAAACCTCCAGTCATGCCCCTGAAACGAAGGAAGAGCGAGATTAGCATGGTCTATCTGAACTGTACACGGGGATGTCAATTGGCACTCCGATCATGTACACATGCCTCAAGAGCCCCTTGGAGACCCCTTACACACAAAAATATTCCTGCTCATGTTATGACAAAATATTTGCCTTATACAGGCAAATATTTTGTCAAAACATGAGCAGGAATAGATGTCTGTATCAAGCGGTGGTGAACGAGCAATGAATCATGTCATTTGCTTTCAGGTGCCTATTGATTAGTATTCCGCGCTGATTTGATTGATCTCTGGGGTTTAACGTCCCAAAACCATGCACCATATGATTATGAGAGACGCCGTATAGTAGAGGGCTCCGGAAATTTCGACCACCTGGGGTTCTTTAGCGTGCACCCAAAGTATTCCGCGCAATCGAGTGAATATAGCCCACCATATGCAGTTGTTTCCGTCCCCCTTTGCGCAACGACGAGAAGTATATGGAGGAACTGGTTGCCGTATGCGCCGACGTGACTAACGCTTGTTTTTGCCGTTGCCGCACTTTCTCTCTCGCGCGCTCATTCGTCCTGTTTTCCCAAACGTCTAATAAGACGCGGAACTCAGTGTGTGCATATGTGCGCGCAACGTGCCTTCGCAAGAATAGGCGCTGGTAAATCGCGATTGCAAGCACACTTTCAAAGACGGCTGGTCATTTAGGGGAGCTTTCTTGGAAACGAGAAACTCAGTATAATGAGGAGCATATAGGCCCGTAACCGTTAACGTGCGCGCTCGAGTGGTTCGTCAACAAAATAAGTGGCGGAAATGGCAAAACTTTATGTTCCTAAATGCTCTTCTATATCGATGGTCAGACGGTTTTCTTTCATTATGTTTACGACATCAGGTCTAATTGGCCGAAATTTTTTTCCTAGAAGCAATTCTGGCTTACTTAGTTTTTTTTTTTCTGAATACCGACCAATAGAGAGCATAACAATGGCGAATATGACAAGCTATGTGTAGTTACGGATGAGCTCACGAAAATTTTTGTGAAGAGAGAGAGAGAAACGAGAAAAAAGGAAGGCAGGGAGGTTAATCAGATGCTAGTATCTGGTATGCTACCCTACACTGGGGTTGGGGAATAGGGGATTGAACGAGAAAGGGAGAGTTAGAAAAATAAATAAGAGAAAAACACCGACACACACGCACACACAAAATCAGTGCACTCAGAGGCGTTCCGACAGGCCAGTAGTTCGTAAGAAGCCCAGTAGCGCTTGCACGGCTTTCTTCTGTGACGATGAGTCATGACGATGGCGCAGTATACTTTCTTCTGACAGCGGCTGGTCATCTAACCTATTTAGTTTATTAGAAAGGTGTTGTCTTTTCACGTTGTATTTCGGGCAGTCACACAGGATATGTCGAATTGTGTCTTCATCTCCGCAGTGTGCACAGTCGGCGGTGTCGGCCATACCTATGCGGAACGCGTACGCACGGGTAAACGCGACTCCCAACCATATATAGTCTGCACAGAGCAGTAGCGTCGCCTCGTCGAATTTTTGTTGGAAGCTGCATGCTTAACGTTAGATCAAGGGATCGTAACCTTGCATGCGTAAAGAGAGGCTCATTCCAAAGAGCCATTTTGTGAATATGGCTGCTTATTCAAGGGGGCTGCTTCGCCTTACGGCTTTGATCGTTGACATCTCTCTATCTAATAATAATAATAATAATAATAATAATAATAATGAAGCCAACAGCACAACGGGATTACAAGAGACCTTGAGAATAGCTCCTATATATATATCAAACCAAGTGGCCGGATTCACAGGACGGCTCTTTCGCGAGAAATGTTTTCTCGTGGTCTGTGCTTTAGTTATTTCGCTTCGTTTCGCGATTGGCTGGCCCATTCTTACCACATCGTTCTTGCGTAAGAGGATATTTGCGATTAAAAGCCATGTGACCAATCAAGATTCCAAAACCATGCTATCAACATAGTCATCACCAATTGAACTCGCGAAGGCTTTTCTTTCTCTTTTGCTGATTACCGTTGGGCAGCCGCTTCCTCAACTTTGCCCGGGTGTCCGCAATATTGCCTCTAGTCCATTCGTTTCTGTGGCGTCAAAGCTTTGTTTGTTTGTTTCTGTGTGTGTGTGGGAGGGGGACCAGCAGCGGTTTAAAGCTCCCCCGCCAAGATCGCCTATAATCGCGGAGACAACTTGTCTTTTTACTCGATATGTGCAACTGTTATGAACACACACGCGGAATCATATTATACGTATACTCCGGGCGCTGCGAAATCGCTGGCGGCGTTGGAAGTAACCGTTGCGTGACGTACAGACAGTCGCTAAAAAAATAATAAGAAAAACGGTGTGACGCGCGCAGCGATGCGTTAATCTCTGAGAGTGACGACTCCCTTTCTCCCTTCGCTTCTCTTCTATAACCAAAGCGGCCGTAGCAGTTCCCAGTAGACTTTGCCGGACAGAATTAAACAGAATAGCTTCTGGGCTCTCCCGCTTGTCAATACTGCCATCGGCTCTGCAGGGCCGCGCGGGCGACCCTGAAAGCAGCGCTACTCTGAAAAATGCTTGAGGCGTGCACCGGGCGCTGGTTTTTAATTGCGGCTACATACTGGCGTCACACGCGGTGAAGTCCTGAGCGTACGTATACAAACACCTCACAGCGTAAAAGAAAAGAAATTTAAAAAAAGTGTCCCGTGGGAAAAGCGGCGTCTGGACCATGAGCGGCCCAATTGCGAACGCCGTTTTGGACGCGCGCCATGTCTCTTGTCACCACGCGGTGCATGGATAGACGCACAAACAGATTCGGCCAACCCTCTCATACGTATTATCGCTTCGCGGTGCGCCGGCATTTGCTTGGGAGGCCGCCATTGTCCCCGCCCGCACCTTCTCCACTCCTGCGTCCCCTGTTGCATCTGAAAGCTCCATTTGCGGACCGCGCGTGCCTCATTCATCGAGAAGCCCTTGGTAGTACCGTGGGCACGACTCGCGGATGAATGCCACCTCCTAATGAGTCGAGGGAACGGGGGAATGTTTTTTTGGTCTTGCCAAGGGCGCCCCGAGATGCCTGTGTGGGTCGCTGCGAATCCTACGCGCTTTTCCGAGTCGTGTGTGGCCTGGCATGCAGAAGCTGAATGGTACTGCGTGGGGATCCGAGGGCTGACCGCTATCATTCCTCTCTCGTAGCAGACGCTATACGGCTCTCGCAATTTAGCCCGCCCGGGCTCGTACTTGATTTTTTTTTCCCCCTCTTTTTCGTCTACACCTTAGTAAGTATACTTGTCAACGTTATTTGTTGCTCGCACTTACTGCGTGACCCATTGGTTTTGCTACTTTTGGACGAGGAATCACTCGGCGTTAAATGTTGTTCCTAATTAACTTCGACATTCCGCGCGCTCACCTTCGCTTATAGAGTCATAACTACTTATTGAGAATAATATTCGTCTGCGCCAAATTTTTGCCGTCCGTGAAGTGGTCTTTCGCTCTGTCCGACCTCATCGCGCTTACGTCGCTACATAAGTTTACCTTTAATCTGGCTAAAATGACCTCGATAGAAGCTGTCAACGCGAGTGTCACCTCTGGCTGTTATGGCCTCTATGGGCATACCTAAAAGCATAGAGTTTCCTAAAACTACCTAGAGGGCACTCTGGCGCTGCGATCGTTCAGCGACCATGGAAATGATGGGTAGTACACACATTTGCCTAGTCTTCGTACTTGCGGGCGGCGAATCGTACTTGCGCTTCGTTTATTGCTGGTTACAGTTTCGTTTTCAAGAAAAGAACGAAACCTTTTGAACTTCGTGACCTGGTTTGAAAAGGTAAGCTTTAAAAAATATGGTGGTGAAGCACAACCACTGAACATTTGCAGATTTTTTGTTTCGTGAGAAAACAGCTCCAAGCCACACGAACACAAACGAAGCCAGAAGCAGGCCAGAAGTACGAAGATTAAACAAATGTGTGTACTACCCACCATTCCCATGCTCGCTGAAGCGCCCTGCGTTGCAGCTCCCGTAGACACTAGCGCCAGAGTTCCCTCTAGTGTATATTAAGAAATCTATGCCTAAAAGTACCGTCATCTGCTCTCCCCCTCGCTGCCTACTCTCCGGCGCGTTGCCTTTTTTTTTTTTCGCTTGCGACTGGCTTCCCCTGTAACGCCCCACGAGCTTCCTCCTGCGGGGAGAGGAGGAAGCGGCGCAAATAGAAAGAACGCTGTACTTTTCCGAAAGTATAGGAGTTTTAGGTATACCCCGAGATCGAGTGGCGTCGCCGCCTGGCGGCCACTGGCTGAAGTGCGCCCAGTATGGCATTGCCTCCGAGATTGCCGGCGCGCGTCGTGGAAAAACCCGCCGCGCCCGCCATTTCGGAGACCATGAGTATGGATTGCTCCCTGCGTCGTCTGCTAGCCTCATAAGGCTAGCATGTGTGCGTACGTCATGCTCAACCTCAAATTGTGGTTTGTCGTGCTCTGCTAGCGCAAGTTTAACTGATTGTACGTTAGACTAACACTATATATCTGCAGATACATTTGTCCATCCTCGGCTGTACATCCACTGCAATAAGTCTTGTTCGCATACTTACCGAGAGTGCTGTGTGTCGTCGTACCCTCCGTTCGCCGGGATCATTTTGGTGCAGGTGCCACTCTGTAATGTAAGCATATCTTAATGTGCACTTCGAGTCATCCCAGTCATGAAGAGTAATTAGATATTGTGTTAATGCAGCGTTTTAGTTACTCCGCGATAAACAAAGTCCTGCATTGTTTGGTGTTGAGCTGCGGTGCTGTTGCTCATTGATTAAGCTAGTACTTTAACTGTTCTTGAGTTATCATTTCATTGTACGCTCCTGATCTCACTACAGCGAAATATTTCTGTCTCATATATTGACACTTCGGTACTTAAATTGTACCTTAAAAAGATCAGAAAATGAAATGACGCGGAGTTGCTTACAACTTGTCGCCGCGCGATATTTTATTATTGAAAAAATACGTGGGGTCTAACGTCCCAAAACCACCATAGGATTATGAGAAACGCTGTTATAGTTGAGGGCTCCGGAAATTTCGACCACCTGGGATTCTTTAACGTGCACCCAAATCTGAGCACACGGGCCTACAGCATTTTCGCCTCCATCGAAAATGCAGCCGCCGCAGCCGGGATTTGATCCCGCGAACTGCGGTTCAGCAGCCTAGTAACTAAGCCACTAGACTTCTGTGGTGGGGCAATTTTATTATTGGGCGAAATTGACACAGACACACCCGTGTGCTTACATTTGGGTTCGCTTCAGTGTATCCCGATATTCAAAGTTAATCCAGATGGTGTGCCTCCACATTTTTTTTCCCACTAATAATTTTACGTGAATAATTTCACGTAAATATCTACCTTTTTGAATGATCTTGAGCACTTTTGTGAAGTTGTAATATACTGACGAAAGGAGCGGACTCAATTGGCCTGAAAAAAAACAAAAAAAACTTGTCCCATGAAATAATCTCAGGCAATCTCTCTTCGCATGCTTCAGACGGGAACATACCATAGCCTCGTTACCTATAGCCATTACTCCGATATTTCAGAACTTCGTCTGGACTGCCAGAATCGCAGTGATTTTAACCACATGCTCTGGAGGTGCCCCCCCTTTACAAAGAAAAAAATGAAGAATTTTCCGAGAACTCCTTTCATTTAATGCTCACGAGTCCGGTTCTCATACAACAACTCAAGGCTGTCCAGAAGGCCCACGATGCGGCGGTGAGGCTGGGCCTCCCCGTCCCAACGTGGGAGCGGCCCGCGATCCTACCCCTATAAAACGGGGGCTGAATCCTTCAGGACCCCAATATAAAACTTTTTCATCCATTCATCCATTTGTTCATCACTGTCATGCAGATAATCAAACGAAGAAAGCTATGTGCTGAACCGTTACCTTTTTATACTGTTATTGGAATAAGAACTATAGCGTGCTAAAGTGCTGTCAGCTATGCAACTTTCTTGAATAAAATTATCAACTTTCTTTCATCAGTTTCATGGAGAACTGAATTAGAAAAAATTGCGGATGGGTATTCGCGGTTATCTTAGCTCATCGCCCAAGGATACGAAATTACTTCCTCTCTCTCAGTACTCAAGACCAGCATGCATGAAGCAAAAAATGAATTCAGTTTCCCTACTGCAGTGCGTAGTAGGCAGAAAGCAAACTCAGCACTTATAAATAAATATACAGTCAACGTGTTAGTGCGATAAAGCGCCTGCGACTTCGCACTATAGTTGGCAAGCGCGAACATCCCTTTCAATGGCAGATTGAGTTTCTCTCACGAGGAATAGTACCGTTAGGCGAACGCCATGCATCGAATCGGCAATGGACGATCATATACGCATATTACGAGTAGACTGCAGTCACATCATTTTAGTCGACGACAATAGGCTCACACTACTCACAAAAAAAAATCACAGCATATCCACGGAGTAAAAGATAATGAGTGAGGCGAAGCGTGCATCCGTGCGTTAGTCCGCCCGTCCGTCCGTGCATCCATCCGTGCGTACATCCGTGTGTCTATCCGTCAGTCCGTGGGTCCGTCCTATTCCACACACTTCTGGTGGACCCAACGCCATCGAGGAAATGAGAAGAGAAATGGTGATGAGACAGCGCTATCTATTATACTGTTCAGTCCCGGAGATACTGCCGGTTACACCTGACGCAGGACAAGGTTAGACTAAGAGGAGCTTCTCCCATACAAACCGCTGCTGCGTACATCTGTGTGCGCGCCATAGGCCGCCTATCCACTCCAGCGTGGTGACAGTGCTGCCACCTATAGCCCGATCTCCGGGCGAATAGACAAATATATAGTAACGTGCGGCAGCACTCTCGTTTGAGCTGTGATAACACTCATTTTCCTTTGTTCTTTTCTAATCTGTAGTTTGAGGAATACTGTGTAGCACTTGAACCTGGCTGTACTGCAGCAGTCTTTTGAAGTTGTCACGTAGATTTCGGTATACAATGTCGTCCTGGTTATGTGAGGCTATAAGCGCGAGATTGCGGTATTTGCTTGTCCAGTGGGTTGGAACACTCGGCCGCTCCCTGCCTGACATCGCCATTCATCCAGAGGCAGCCAGCCGCCGCATGATCTCGAAGTGGCAGCACGTCTGTCTCCCCCTCGTCCTGGATGGACGACAACTCTGGACGCACCTGTGGGCAGGGGACCGTTTCACTGGCCGCGAGGGGCCGGGATCCGCAAGAGCAACCGCGCGGGACGCAGGGACTCTCTTGGTGCGGATCTATTGTGGGATCATACGCGACCGTTGTGTACTATATTTGTGTTCGCAAGTGGCCCAGTCACTGGGTGTTCGGGCCCTGTTCTTGGCGTGGGCCGATGATGAGACGGCGTGTGATTCATGTCACGCCGTGTAATCAGTCGCTGTCTATATATATATTCTCTATCCAATCCAGGCTTCTTCAACGACATGTTTCCGTGCGCTGGACAGTTCGCGCCAGCACGGCGTCTATATGAACACCCAGGCAATTGTACTCTCTAATGGCTCCGCGAAAAACCAAGCACGTGCCGCTGGCAAACGTCGTTGAACGGCGAAATACGATCCCGCGTAGCATCTTAATCCGGATTTCTCGGCTTAGCCGATTCGTTTCGCTTTTGTCTGACCGGATAGCCAAATATTCTTCTCTCATGCGGAGCGTGACTGTGCCTCGGAAGAATGCTGGCAGTGCGTCCTCTGCCCGTGAGTGGAAGGAAGAGGGCAATTTGGGAGCCTCGTGTTTCGTGCCGTTTGCCCGTAATTGAGGCAGCGGCGGCATGCTAGACACTCGCCATAGAGTGCTCGCCAAGCAGGACATTGGCCCCCTGCCGCCGACAAGAGGAGCGGCCGCCCCTCCGGATGAGTTTTGTTCTTCCTTGATGCGCGCTCGTTTCCCCTCGCCGAGGGCTTTGTCTCTGCGCGGCGTTGTATATATATATATATATATATATATATATATATATATATATATATATATATATATATATATATATATATATATATATATATATATATATATATATATATATATATATATATATATATATATCTATATAATATCACTACCGCGTCTTCCTGCCCTCACGCGCAACTCGTGGCGCTTCAGGGCTCGAACACCGACGTCCTGCGTCACGCTTCCCTGCCTCTTTTAGCGCCCGTACTCGTCGTTGCCGGGGATTGGTAGCACCCCGTTGACAGGAAGTGAGAGGCGAGTTTCTCGTGCGAAAACATAAAAGGAGCTCATTTAATTTCCTATACGGTCAACGCCTTTCTTCACAAGCGTGCAGGGGAAGTTGCATAAAGCTATATGAACTTGGCAGTGTAGGGCGCAGCGGTGAGAGAGGATAGATAGATAGATAGATAGATAGATAGATAGATAGATAGATAGATAGATAGATAGATAGATAGATAGATAGATAGATAGATAGATAGATAGATAGATAGATAGATAGATAGATAGATAGATAGATAGATAGATAGATAGATAGACAGACAGACAGACAGACAAGACAGACAGACAGACAGACAGACAGACAGACAGGACTGACTAGACTAGACTGACTGACTGACTGACTTCTGACTGACTGACTGACTGACTGCCTGAACTGACTGACTGACTGACTGACTGACTGACTGACTGACTGACTGACTGACTGACTGACTGACTGACTGACTGACTGACTGACTGACTGACTGACTGACTGACTGACTGACTGACTGACGACTGACTGACTGACTGACTCTGACTGACTGACTGACTGAACTGACTGACTGACTGACTGACTGACTGACTGACTGACTGACTGACTGACTGACTGACTGACTGACTGACTGACTACTGACTGACTGACTGACTGACTGACTGACTGACTGACTGACTGACTGACTGACTGACTGACTGACTGACTGACTGACTGACGGACTGAATGACGGACTGACTGCTGACTGAATGACTTACTGACTGACTGACCTGACTGACTGACTGACGACTGACTGACGGACTGACTGACTGACTGACTGACTGACTGACTGACTGACTGACTGACTGACTGACTGACCTGACTGACTGACTGACTGACTGACTGACTGACTGACTGACTGACTGACTGACTGACTGACTGACTGCTGACTGACTGACTGACTGACTGACTGACTGACTTGACTGACTGACGACTGACTGACTGACTGACTGAATGACTGACTGACGGACTGACTGACTGACTGACTGACTGACTGACTGACTGACTGACTGACTGACTGACTGACTGACTGACTGACCTGACTGACTGACTGACTGACTGACTGACTGACTGACTGACTGACTGACTGACTGACTGACTGACTGACTGACTGACTGACTGACTGCCTGACTGACCTGACTGAGACTGACTGACTGACTGACTGACTGACTGACTGACTGAACTGACTGACTGACTGACTGACTGACTGACTGACCTGACTGACTGACTGACTGACTGACTGACTACTGACTGACTGACTGACTGACTGACTGACTGACTGACTGACTGACTGACTGACTGACTGACTGACTGTGACTGACTGACTAGACCCTTTACATCATTCAACCCTACGCTCTTTTATCCACCCACCTCGACCGTTATCCCTGTCATAAATAATGTGCAAACTTAAAATTCGTTTTGGACCTTGCCAGGTGCGCAATCGACAACAGTTAAGCAGATGGGTTGTGCTCTTCACGCAGCAAAAAGAAAAGATAGTGTGTGCTTTATTTGGTCCGCGGACAATGGAGGGGGGTGGGGTGTAGATGGAAGGTTTGGTAGGAGCATGCGTATAAAAACTATCAGGCTCTTTGGCGTATATTTGTTCGTGCTGATTACTTCTGGACGAATAAAAATTTTGAACTGTTATGCATATAGTCTCGTGGTAATTGATGTTCAATGAATCAATCAGTCAGTCAGTCAGTCAGTGAAAATGCTTTATTTTGATCATTACATACAGAAGATGAAAACGGAGGAATGATGCTGAAGCTTGTCGTTTATGGATAAATAGTCTGCGTGTAAGCTTATATTTCTCGGCCTGTGTGTTTAAAAAATATAAAAAGAACCATTTGATTGGCAGTTATCAACGCATGCGCGGTTATTTGACGTATCACCTGTTTTGACCTTCAGTCTGGTGTATCTGAGTCAACGCCGAGGGCAGAGATGCGCAGTGCATCAGTTACGTCACTTTGTGAAACTTTCATGACATTTAAACGACACGCAAATTTTAATAAAGTTATGATACATAATAAATAAATAGCGCCAAGGACACGCGATACTCCTGCGACGTTCGCGGCTAGCTTGCGTGTATGGAAAACTGCACTGAAGTGCTAGCACATACGCTTTCTGGCCACGTTAGCATTGAGAATAGATGCATCATTGCATCTCCTTCGCGTTGCATTCGCATCGCATAAGATATTTGCATTCGCACTGCATAATAAAACGGGAAAGTGAAAAAAAAAATCAAACGCATATGCCCCTTGTTTGCTTTTGGCTGAGTTGGGATGTGGTGTACGAGCATGAGCAAGTGAACATGGCGCGCTGTATATATGTATGTATATGTATTCAAGACGTGTCGAACACAGAACTGTCGTCGAGTTCGACTTCAAAACGCACTTCAGCTGCTTACGCTATGAATGCGTCTGATCACTTTTGTAATGTCTCCTCACAGATCGGTTACCACATATTGTACACGTATTAGACAAATTAATTTGAGAAAGTTTGAATCGCATAATGCGCAGCCGTTGTTTGCACAACACCAAGGTTCGCGTAAACGAAAAGGATCAACGTTGTGCTCATTGTCTTTGCGTGCTTGTCAGCGGATCGTTCGTGCCGAACGACCAGAGTCGTTGCGTGCACAACGCGTCGATCACTGGACCCACATATGGCGGCGAGGTAGCGAGTGCGGTGTCGTAATTGCCACCGGGTCGTCGATTAGCGGGCCCTTGCAAGGCCGCCCCCTTTTGAGCGGGGGTTCTCTCGTTTGCTCCCCGACGTCGACCAAAGAATGATCGCGGCCGCCGGGAGACTTTCATCGGCCGCTACTCTGAAACAAGCTACGCCGTCAGCGCGTCGTTTAGTAGTACACACGGTGACGCTCGATTATCGGACGATCATCGCCGGCAGCGTTATACGCGGGGTCTCGAAACGCGTTGGGCTGGGCTGTCGTGAATGGTCGAGAAAAGCGCGTTGCCTTTTCTGGCCCGGTTGCGTCGAGACGTCTCCATCGAAGGAGGGTGTGGAAGGCTGAGCCGTCGCGCTGTCACCTGGTACCGTTCTGGTCTAGATCGCGCGCATGTCGCGAAGACTGCCCCCTTCGCCCAGTTTCTCTCTTTCTTTATAGACGACCGGTCGGGGAAGGACAGATGCTGCGCGGCCACCGTGGACTCGGAAAGATCGGATGTGGGACGCGAAAACTACCGAGTGCGGCATCAGCTGACACTTGCGCCGTGTCATTGCTGCGGTCGGCAAGATTTGAGACGAGCGCCGATTTTCATACGAATACGGAACCCGTGCCGGCGCTTGTGGGCGTTCCCCTGCGTCTGCGCGTGCGTCGCTCCTTGTACGAGGGACGCGCGAAAGCGATTTGCCTGCATGCCGAGCGAAGAGTTGTGCCGGCAAGGAGTAGCCTGGGTCAGCGGCCCTCGATTCCGTCACGACTTGGTCGCCCCCGTCTGACTGCCAGCGTGCGCTTATATGAGGTCACGCTCGCGTTTGACCTTTGGAGCGGCGAGCCCGATCGGCTACCGCAGCGCGGTTAATGCGCGCACGTCGGTGGCCGAGCCCTCATTAATTACGGCGGCACCGGTTTTTCGCGGCGCGACGCCCGCCGGGAGCTTGATCAGCCACCGCTCCTCGTTGGAGAACCCTCGCTTCCTTTGCGCCTTTTGTCATCGATCACCGCGACCGCCACGTAGAGACACATCCTGCCGGCTCTGACAGGTGGTGGGCCTTTCACCTAGCCTCTGTGTTGAAGCGAGGTAGTTACGATTCAAGAACGCAAGTGCTAACGGTGAATGTACGTTGTTGAATGCTTGTCAGTATGTAATATACTCTGCTTTATTGGCACTATTGTTTTCATGCGAAACTTTCAAACGATGACAAGTGGCAGCGTCGTTGAGCTTCTCTCTGTCTTTTTTTTTTTTTGTTCAAGGCACTGCGCTTCTGAGCTCGCTAACCATTTAGGAATTCGTACTCGCACGATAATGCATCTTTTAACCTCCCCTTTTTTGTTTTTGTTTTGGCGTTCTCACTATCTTTGTACGAGAATTTTATACAGTTATAACGAAAGGCAAGATAATAAACAGGTAAATATAGGAACTCACGGTAAGCAACAGCGCGTGAGCTTGACAGCTCGAAACTGGGGATCGAAGTGCCGCTCGCATGATAGTTGCTGGTTTATGCCCAATTAAAGATTGAAGGCTTTCTTGCGGCACAGAACAGATATACTTGTGGCATGTCGTATATATATATATATATATATATATATATATATATATATATATATATATATATATATATATATATATATATATATATATATATATATATATATAGAACTGTGCATACGCTTATACGCGAGATCGCTTCTCCGCAAGTAGTTCAACAGCCGGAAATGTTCGTTAGATGGGCATCAGTTTATAGGAATGCTTATAAGTGATACTTCTTCAGTGGCGCCCCACCGCGGTGGTCTAGTGGCTATACTCGGCTGCTGACCCGCAGGTCGCGGGATCGAATCTTGGCTGCTGCGGCCGCCTTTCCGATGGAGGCGGAAATGTTGTAGGCCCGTGTGCTCAGATTTGGGTGCACGTTAAAGAACCCCAGGTGGTCGAAATTTCCGGAGCCCTCTACTACTGCGTCTCTCATAATCATATGGTGGTTTGGGGACGTTAAATTCCACACATCAATCAATCAATCAATCAATTCTTCAGTGGCGTTGATAGTGTAACGCTTGCTATGGTGATGTTTTTGTCGCAGCTCAAGCAGTGACAGTTGCCCGCTCAGCAACTTCTCAGCTATGTGTGACAAAGAAAAAATTAAACACAACATCGGCGCTTACCATCGCGTCAGTTTAGCTGCTCGCTGTGGCTTTAATGTAATTGAACAGAGAGCGGCGGGGAAGGAGTACTGCTCCTGTTTCGTTGTAATGTCGTGCGTCTGTGCGCTCTCACGGCCCAACGCGCATGGCCGCGCAGTTATGTGGCAGTCTGATTGCGCAAGCTCTCCCGCGTTTTACCGCGCAGCACCCCGGGCATGTTTATCGTGGGGCGACGAAAATTTCCCATGGCCGGGAGCGGAGAGGAGGCCCGCTTCTCTCTTCCGATGTTGTCTCGGCAACGTATAGCGGCGGCAGACCGGCCTAATCTCCCCTGGCGTAGCCGGAGTAATGCCTGTCGTTGCAGGGACCCGCTTGATGGGGCGCTTTCCCTGGGTTTCCTCTTATCGTCTCGTCTAAATCAATAGTACACGCGCTTTTCGTACTGGTCAGACCACATTTATTGGCGTCGAGTTCGAAAAACACGAACATTTCAATGTCGACCACCTCAACGCTTTGGAATGAACACTCCACTCAACGGGAACGACTTGGGAGTGACGCTTAATATTGTTTCGTTTAATTACGTACAGCTACTTTTTATGGCGTCTATATTGTAAGCTCAGAGACCTATTGTGCTTTGTGGCCCATGTAGGCGTTTCGTAATACTATGACATCGTTGCGCGCTTCGGATTTTATTATGACAATAGTTCGACGTTGCTTTGTCACACTTCAACTTCGAGAACGACCGTGAGTTGCGAGATGCGGAACGCCATTATCAATTAAAAAAACCAAGCGCGCGTTTGTTGCGAACTGTTACCTCACGCTGGCTATAAACTTCAGAACTGCGAGGCGTCAAAGTGTAGAGAGAGAATGGCTGAGTACGTGTGTAAAGGTAACGGCTACCTGGACCCACCGGTGCAAGCCGATGACAGTGTAGCGAAACTTCGGGGTTTGTATAAGCTACGCACATCTGATGACCATCCGGGCGAAGAAGTGTGGGAGCGATTCCGCACAGGCAAGCGATGACAAGTCGACACGATGATTTCGGAGAGCACTCGTTGAGGTTTTATTTATATAACACAACTTAAATTTACACAATGCACTATAGGTCACAAATATAAAACATGGGAAACGATGCTCAGCTTGCATGACTGGTCTCCGGTGGTGAGATGCGCTGTTGACCCCATGTCCGCTCACACCAAAAGGGGCCCGAGTCGCTGCTTAATTAGGGTTTTCCAGCATCCACGGCTGCGCGTACCAATCAGGCAAGCAGAGGATAACCAATCCAAGACGAGTTTTCATGGCCGCGTGAAGCCTGCTTCCCAACAAAACTGTGGCAGCTTCTGGAAAAGGGCGCATTCTCTAAAAGGCCTTGACGAGCTAACAAGTGCTCAAATTTCGGTCCCCTTTTGCCCCGGAGGACCTAAGCGGCGGCTCGTTCGTTTGAAGCGTGGGGGGCACAGTGGTTAGAAGGAGAAAGGCACCTAATTTCTGCAGTCTGGTCCAAAGCATGGCGCGGTGCCTGCTTTGGCGAGAAGTGCACAGTGACCGACCGGATGCAGCCCTTTCTGTTTAGACTCTCATTCTTCCTCAAGGCGCCCTCCCCGAGACAAGTGGTTAAATGGCGCCTCTAACAACAGCATCTGGCAAAGAACGAACTCCAGCTGTAGCCGAAAAAGAAAAAAAGCTCTCCGCTAGACATTGCCTTCGCGACAACAAGGAACCTCTGTCTGGAATTGTGTACACGCGTTCCATTTGCTCGGAACTGTGTACGCAACGTAATCGAAAGCAGAGATGTCGGTGGTACCTATCCTTCACAAGTTGTGGCGCACCGATCGATAGTCTGAAACGTATACAAGATGATAGGTTATCCCCATGGATATTACCTCCGCGTTGGAAGTGCTTGGAAGATACACTGCGTTGTCTAATGCCATCATCGGTGGCGATGCAATGTGGCCCGAGAATCGTTGAAACGGGCTGCGCAAATGGGATGGTGCACATATCCGACCGTCATGGCGGCCATGCGTGGTGTTGACTTCAGAAGCGACACGCCGTTTTGAGAAGCAACTCTTTGGAGTGTGTATAACTCGGGGGTGATGAGGGTTCATGAAGCGCATCGCACATAGGAGGGGCGCAGCGCGTCCGCTAGGGTGGAGTGCGCGCTGTAGAAGCCCAGTTGGTGGGGCAGAGAGCGAAGTAGATTCACGACCGGAAATGGTGCCGCGCAGCCCAGTATATATATGTATATAAAAAAAGTGAGGGGGGGGGGGGGTACTCGTGCTGGTCCACCGACGTACGATTCTCGCTCTTTCTTGAGTTGCGGAAAGAAAAAAAAAAACGCCTAAGGGGGTGCAGGCATCCATGCGTCTCGTGGCGAGAGAAGGCTTATGCATTAGTAATGCCGTCCTGAAAAGAAAATTTAAGAGAATAAATGGGGGGACACGCGATGAGGGAGACGCGCTTCGGGCGACACCACTGGCGGAAAGAACGATGCCGCGTCCTTGTCGTCTTTCGTCACTACGCACGATGTTTCGCGGGGTTTTTCGCGGTGTAATGGCGAAAAGTGGTATTGAAATTACAGCTGCCGTAATATTACATTCATAATGGCATTGTACGTCTTTCCGGAAGCTGGAAGAGCGACGCCGCATAGGCAATTTACCTCACTTCGCTCACACTTCCACGTTGCCACTGGTGGTGGTGTACACATATGCGAAGGCGAACAATGAAATGTAATGACGCACTTCGGTCGCGGTCCTTTTTGTTATTGGACCAGTGTTCTGTTTACCGTTGGCCGATTCTTGCGTTTACTTCGCGAATCCTTGTATTTACCTTTTGCGTCGCTGTCGGACTGCGGTAGCCACCGCGACGCAAATGCGCAATCACAGAGATTCCGCGGACGTTTTTCCCCACTTATTGCCTTTGTTTTCCCTAGCGACGACCCAAACGAGTTCTTGCATCCTTCGTGCGACCTCGTGACCCTCGCGGCGATGCCCTCCCCCAGGCTTCTCATTCGCACGCACCCTACGATGAACGAGCGCGTCACAGCGGCGCCACTTTGCGGAGCCCGGTTCCCAGGCGCGAACGCGGTGTTCAAAGGCTTGCACGCAAACGCAGCAGCTGCTCCCTCAACTGGTTTCCCGATCCCGTCTCGGCTGCTGTCGCCGGCGAAAGTGACACGCGATGTTTTGTTTGCTGTCTTCTTTCGGCGAGTTCCCTCCTCTCCCCTTCATCGTGTTGCGCGGGTAGCTTGTTTTTATCCGCTTGTGCTGTTATTTTGAGCAATGGGTGTTCCGCCGCCAAGGACGTCGTCCTCCTCCTCTGACGAGGCGGTTGCCCTCTCCTTTTCCACCTGGCCGATCTCACGGGAAAGAACGGCGCACCCCTCGGAGCGTTCTTTGCCGGCGCAAGCAGGATCTGGGAAGGAAGCCTGCCGTATCCGCCTGGCGTGTATGTACTACAACGCGCGCTCTCCTCTAATCGCTCCGGTAGTGGAGCCGCTCTCCCACCGCATCTTTCTTTTTTTTCTCCTCCCAACTCCGGATGGGAGAACAGCGAGAACGGCCCATCTCTCATTGAAGGTGCGCTGGGCCCGCACTTTTACCGTCATCTGATCGAGCCGCTAATAGGTCTCACGCTGCTACGCCGGATTGTTTCGTGTGCTCGCCGTGCCAGCCACCCCAAACGCGGGGGCCCATCGCGCTCGTTGCGTCACGGGCGCGCCCCCCGTGTGAGAGCGGAATTTCGGGCCAGTGTGTTTGCCGGAGCTATATAGTAGGCCACCGGCATCCGCGGCAGAAAAAACAAATAAGAAAGTGTTTGTGCACTGAGCCTCTCGGGGTTGGCCGCCTCCATTCATGCACTCACTGGCGCAGCAGGCGAATGAAATTCTTGGGTGCGTGGCGCGCGGCGATTTTCTTATCGGATGGAAACTAGCTGTGGCATATGGGATTAAAGCCTATTTGTCGAGATTTGACAGTGTTGGGGCGTTACATATATAACGTTGTCGCAACGGCGGGCAAATTTAGCCAATAGCTGTGCGCTGTATGTTGTACTCTCTAAAGCCATACTTATTGCGCCAATCTCCTAAAACACTAGCGTCATTCATTCAGCCTTCGTAATTAAACTAGGAAGAGTGAGCTTGGTCAGTCGTTACAGCACCACCAGGTGTGACAAAACCGTAATTAAATAGATGGGATAATCATATACACGTGCATACATGCGCTCGTCTCGAGCCCTAGTCCCGTTTCCGTAGCGCATTGATGTTGGTTAATCTTGCCATATCCGTAGCGATTTTGATTTGTTTGTAATCGCAAGCTCAATTGCAGCCACCTGCGCATTTCCAGTGCATTTGACCTAATTATGCCAACGAACAGTAGAGCAGAAACTCGATATACAAACGTCCGCATTGTGTGTGCATCACGAACGTCCAGCAATCATTCCGGAAAAGAAGTGATAACGGGTACGTAAGGACAGGACAAGAAATAAAAAGAAACACGCACAAAATTCCATCGATTGCTCTAACAAGGACTTTTTTCTTTGGTGTTTTAAACGTTGAAATGTAAGCAGGTGTGCGCTTCCTTTGAGAGGACTCTCTTTAACGTTTCCAGTTAAAGCTTGCCTATCAATTATTAGTGAAGCCAATCACCTATGCATATAATGTTCCCGGCTTTCGGTTTGAGAAGCGGTGGTTGGTTTTAGGGAGAACTTTCTTCCGCGTCCTCTGCAAATATGATATGTGCGTGCATAACAATATATTCACAAGCAAGCTATGTTTGCGTAAATTTGAATGATTGATGAACTGGACGGGGTGACGCGTTTTAAGATCCCGCGCTTGTGGGCATGTGGTTTCGTGCGTAATGACTTTTTGTCTACATTTGACCTGCAGATGCATTGGTTCCGCATGTATGATGGTGCCTCGATCGGTAGTTCTGGTTGTGCCGCCAATAAATGGTCGGTGTATATCAAAACGGAGTTTTATTAATGTAACGTCATGCTCTGTAATAAGTCACTGAATAAATTAGTCAACGGGCGGTTACAGAGAAAGTTGTTTATACTTGCATAATCCAGTATTCACACAAAGCTCTCCTCAGGAAGAAAATTCCAGCACTAGTATCGGTTGTGATTTTCTCATGTATAATGCACTACTTGTAGCGCGGGAGGCTTTCGAAAACACGTGCCCAGATTTCCTTAATGTAACGACAGATGAAGAGAGTGAGAATTTCGAGGGCTTAGGATTTGTATATACGAAGAAATTCATAAAGCTAGTGTGTCAATATGTATATAGACGTAAGGCCTTAGGATCGTCTAGGCTGCAGCGCTGTATTTTCGATTGGGACGAATTTGCACAAGAGGTGCGCGTTAAAGAACCCCTGACGGTCAGAATTACCGGAACCCTCCACTATACGGCGTCTCTCATAATTATATATCATGGTTTGGGACATATTATCAATATATAGATGTGCATGTGCTAGAAAGTTGGGGCTGTGTGGACTTTAGTTTTCGAAACCCAAGTATACAGCAAAAGACGGCACCCAAGACATAGCGCAAATTTTCTGGATTTTATTTGTTGTTGTTTCTCGTCTTTTGATGCGCTTAATAAGTTTTAACGATGAGCGCATGCTGGGCGGGGCTGTGACGTATACTGTATACGAAAATAGCTGACGGTGTTTTTGCGCGAAACGGCGGAGAATTCCCCGCGACATATTTGTCCATCGCGGGAGACTATACGGTCGGGGACAGCTTCGGCATATCGGTCACGAACCTCGCTGTCCTGGGCCGCCGTCGTGACGTTGCTTTCACGGGGTGGCCCCGGCGATTCGCGGGGACCGTTTCGGACGACCTTGGGCCGCCTTGTTTTTGGCGCTTTTATTTTCACGCCGCGGTTATTCCCGGTTGCGCCGCATATCTGAGCCGTTCTTCCCGGCCAAGAACTTCCGCGTCCACTTCCCGCCGACGAATCTGGAACGACTTGGCGATGGTTCCTTATTCGTCCATGCCGCAAGTCGTCCGTGCTGCGTGCCATTACATAGCTGCGCTGCCCTATACAATCATATCGCTGTTTATTTATTCCCGCTATTGTTAACTCTATAGGGTTATTCAGATAAACGCCTGCATTTGCTTCGGCTGAGCATCTCTGTGATTGCCGGAAAGACGTATGAACACGCAAGGACGAGTAAGACATGCAATAAAGTAAAAGCCACCTTCAGCAGATGTGCCTTTCGTGCACGATCAGCCAAGATAACTTGCTCTACATATCGTATCTCGGAGGCTCGCGATTGGCCATTCCATCTATACAAGTCTATCACGCATCTTCACTCTGTTGCCTTCTTCTGGGACTAAGAGATGCGAAATGAACGCCTGGTGGTTTTATTAAACGAGGAAATACAAAGGGTCGGTGAGCATGCATTATTGACTCTACGTATTGAAGCTTTCACATATACTACGCAACCCAGTTAACGTCTCGCAAGTGTCTCCTGTCTCGTGAAACACGCCGCTGAATCGGTGGGCACGATTCTTAAAAGCCTGTCCACACTGCACAGATCCGCCCGCAATTCACTTGCTTATGAATCTACAATACAGTGCAGGCTCTATAAACACGTGCACGGCTACGATACGGCGTTCTGCTGCAGTCTATAAAGGCACCATAAGAAGGGAACTCGAAGAAGGGGAAAATGACGCGGAGCATGAAAAAAATGGATGACTTCGCAATGACGTTCCTAGAACCTCGAGGAATGAGTCACTCGTTTTTTTATGTTCTCTGCACCACATGTTTCGTGTTGTGAATAGCAATGCGCAGTAAATAGAACTTTGAACGCATAAAGGGCGCCTAAACCACCACGAGTTCAACTACGAGACAGTTGTTTCTTTCTCGCCTTCTCTACTCTTTGTAAAAGCTTTATCTCCTCGCCGCTTGTTTCTTTTAAATAAAACACGTGAAATGTCAGTACTAGGTGCTGAGTTAGTCAGGAGAGATACGCTTTTCACGCTTTTTTTTTTTTCACTACAGGCTGCTGTCTTCGCTTCTGAAGTTGCAAATGCAGAAAATGAAGAGAAATCACTTTATCGTGCACTATACAAGGCATCGTAAAGCAGAATAGAAAACAATTGACGACGAATATCTCTCGTATATTGGTCATGATGATTTATGATGATGATTGATTTGTGGTGTTTAACGTCCCAATACCACCATATGATTATGAGAGACGCCGTAGTGGAGGGCTCCGGAAATTTCGACCACCTGCGGTTCTTTAACGTGCACCCAAATCTGAGCACACGGGCCTATAACATTTCCGCCTCCATCGGAAATGCAGCCGCCGCAGCCGGGATTCGAGCCCGCGACCTGCGGGTCAACAGCCGAGTACCTTAGCCACTAGACCACCGCGGCGGGGCTTCGTATATTGGCCAATCGAGAGCTTACTTCATCCTTGCGTCACGCGAAGAAACCGGTGACGTCACGAATTGTGCAGCGAGAACGGGAAACGCCGGGAAATGATAAAAGCGCCCGTGTCTTCTGTTTTAGAGGCTGTTTTGGGGGCCCTTTAATCTTGTTCGTACAGCGGCCCCACAAAGTGATGCATTTTTCGTCGCACAACCGAAGACAAGGTTGTTGCACGCACTGCGCACTTCCTGTCGTCGTAGCTTGCGCGTAATTCGTGACTGTGACGCAATTCTTCGTCACATGCAGCACCACGTCCCCGTTTGCCGAGGTTCTGTCGCGGTTCCCTCTTTTCAGTCGCGGCGGAGGAGAGAGAGAAGGGTCGCGACATTTCTAAGCAAATGGAAGCGTCCCCCCTGTGCGAGCGACCTCGCGTGCCGTGTTAAACGTCGTCGGCGCTGCGCAGGAAAGGAAGAAAAGAAAAAGTAATAGCTAAGAGAACGTGTTGCCTTCTTCCGCAAAGTTGCCGCTGAGAGCAAATCGATTCGCCCCCCCTCAGGGGGAGAACAGCCCGAGAAAGTAGGTTTTCGAAGAGCGGGCGATGTGGCCGTGCCGGCGGAAGCCGACGCAAAATCGCCTCGCTTTCTCGCGGCGCTCGATGTCCTCTTTTTCGCTCGTCCAAGAAGTCCCGACTCGGGTGTGACGTAACGAGACGAGTGTTAAATGTGCGCTAATACTCCTTCTAGATGGAGGGACGGCTAGTCGTTGACCCGGTTGGTGCGGCTGAATGGTTTCGACTCGTTCTGGGGGTGCCGTATACACACACACAACGCCGCGGCACTCCCATTGTCGTGCGGTCTTTTGTCCCTCGGCGCCCACTAATTGGTTGTTTCGGCCACGCGCGCGACGTGCCCACTGCGCGATTTTCGTCGGGCGTCTCTGTGCACTCTGCTTGACCCCGTGTCTCCCTGAAAGGTGCACTTCCGGTTCGCCAAGTCAACGTGGCGTATCCTTTTTTTTTTCAAATTGTTTTCTTCTTCGGAAAATCTGCGCCTCTCCTTGACGACGGAGAAACTTCGGACAGCCTCTGTCAGCGCTTTAAAGGGACCCTAAACCACCCACAGACGCTCGCGTGATGTTCTCCGTGCCTTTCCTTTATTGACAACAGCCGTCATGACGTCACCTGTAAGATTAGGTGACGTCGCAAGCAACAAAGGTGTGATTGGGTGAATGAGAGCCTGTTTTCTGCTTGCAGATGCGCGCGCTTTTTGCGTCTCCAGACCTGGGACGCAGAGGAAGACCGCTCGGGGAGGCGGACAGCCGAGCGGACGCCTAGCGAAGGAAAGGGCGAAACGAACGAGAACGCGTGCAATCCCGCCAGCGTTCCTCGTAGACTCGTGTACAACTGGAACGCCACAACGAAATTTCGACCTCTGGGCGGTTTAGGGGCCCTTTAATACTTTCTCAGCGTTGGAATCTTTCTACACGTGTTTATGTGCTTATTTCCGAATTTCTTTATGGCTGTCATGCGGGCACCAGAGGATTCTCATTCTGTAGAACACTACAGGCTCTTCTCAAGTTAAAAGCCATTGTGGAAGGCAGAGTCAAATGCAAGTGGTAGAAGCGAAATAGACAGAAGGACATGCACCTTTGGGGCGTGTGATGCGAGGTTCTTGTTGCTGATATGTTTTCCTCCTGGGCTGAGCCTCAGAGAGTTTTGTTAATAAGGACAAAGCCGTTCGGTTTCCAAGAAACACACAAAAAGTTTAATTGAAAAGTAAAAAAAGGCGAAAATTCCTCACAAAACAAAACACTTAATAAACAGTTGACTGGACATGACGAAACACATCTGTAAACACCCAACAAGAACGTTCAAAGTCAGTAACTAAACCTAACGTTCGAAAGGGGCTGAGTGATGAGAGTAGCGCAAGAGTATCGGTGCAGTCTCACCCACAAGTTGGTTTTCGGCGGTGATGAGAAACCGGAACGCCGTGACTCCGGCGTCAGTGCGTGGGCTGGACGAGGACGAGGGAACGCTGGCTGCTGGCGACACGTCGGAAACGGGAGAACGCAGGCTGGTGGCGACGCGTCAGGGAACTAGGGTCGACCTAGTCAAGCAGCTGGGCGCACAGCTCGGGCCCGGAGCCCGACGGCTGTAGCTCGCCTGCCGGAACCAAAGTCCGCAGGCCCTGGAAAGGAGTTCAGGACCGGATGGCCACGGTCCTTTGGAGCGGGAACCCGACAGCAGGAGGCCCCGGCCGGTTGAAGTCCTGTAGGCTCGGGTCCGGAACCCAACGGCTCATCTTCAGCGCCCGGTCCGGTGACGACCTTCCGCTTGCACTGCCTGCCTCGAACTCTCCTTGCTCTGGTCTGCTCAGGCTCCTGCTTCAGCTCTGGCCCACTTGTCTCGTTCTCATTGGAGATACTGCTGTTTCGTGGTGTCAAGCCATTGGGCCTTGAAATCTCCGTGTTCGCTGCCCATTGGATGTTTTACCTTTTTGTTTACTTCACGTCCTGCCACGCATCCTCGTGCTTGACGCTCTTTAACGTCGTCATTCTTGTTTAAGCAGCACCGCACGTGCACTCTGGTATTTCTCCCTTTTTTTTTTCCTTTTTTTTTTTCGTGACGCGCACTTTTCGAAGGCGCGCACTTTAAACGCGCACCACACATCACATACGCCCCCCTTTTATTCAAGTTTTTTTTTTTTTTTTTAGAAAAAAAAAAAACTGCCGATGAGTGCGCGTTCTGCACTACGTCACAATTAAACCACATATTTGCACCACGCAGTTCAACACACCACCGGGCTACAGTTCGCTACATCGTCCAAATGTCCACACGTAAACTTTAGATTCACCCAATTGCATTTAAAAGTTCTGAAACACAGAATAAACCTTCTTACTACAAAATCGACTATGGACAAAGCTACTTGTGTCCGCATCTAAAAGTCGAAGTCCAGAAAGAGCTACCGGTTTTCTAACTCTACACTCAGGTTATTGCGTCCCAAACCAGACGCACTGCCCTTCTCGCACGTTTCGAAAGTAACTGTGGCAAACATGCTTTTATGCACGTTCGCTGAAACGCGTGTCTGCGCCCCCGCCGGCCACATGAACGCTTACCGGTCACAGAGGAACAGGGCGCGGTCTCGAGCCGTCGGCGTCGACACGAAACGCACTGAGACACGAATGTCCAAATGCCACAATCTCTCACACAAATGCTTTCTTTTAGTTCACCATCTAATGAACACAAGCTCGGTGTGCCCTCAGCAAGCCCAAACGCTCCGACAAGCGTGTGAGGTTCCTGGATTCTTGAGAAGGAATGCCCTTGTGCTCGGTCATTATACAGCTCATCTTGAGTGGACTTAATTACTGGTTCAAAACCAATCACGTTCTCAGGTTCAAGACCCTGTCTGGCATTCTCCATACCTACTATCGAGCCCACCTCCGATTCGATACTGTTTATTTTGAAGAGTGCTTCAGCACTCCCATCGTGTTTTCTCGGACAAATAGCAGTTACGCTATCCTGTGAACTAGAATCCCCTCTCTCTCTGAGCGAGATATACGTATGGTCTAGGACCATCGACATGGTGCCTGCTGCTACCTCTGTCGGTACAAAACAATCAGTGGCCACTATATCAGAGCCTTCATGGCATTCGCTGCCATCATCCCAATGACGTTCTAGCGCTCCTTCCATGGAGCTATTGAGAGGTAGCCCTACCTCTTCCTGAAATGTGCTCGGCCTTTGAGACGTTCTGATACACACCTCATTCTGAATGGAACTTCTTTGTTCCCTGCTATCGAAGCTTTGCTCCACAACATTTTCCACAGCTTCTAGGTCGCCCGTATCCAGGCGCTCTTCTTCATAGGTGCTTGGCCTCTCAGAGGTCCCCAAGCAGCTAACGGAAGTAATATGTTCCCAGCCAGAGAAGCTTTCCGTCGCTTCAACAAGCTCCTCATGACTCCTGCCTTCTTGGCTGTCCACCTCTCTGCCTTCCTCTATCTGAGCTTCTCGCTCCGAAGTAAGGCTGTCGCGAGGCTCGAGGCCAACCTTGCAGGAATCGACTTCCCTCCAGCAAAACGCTGCTATCGGAGCAAACATTCACCGCTTGCTCGACCTTCGGCATCGCCAGCTGTCCCCTTTTCGCCATTGCAAGCTCGAGTCGCCGCTCGAAATCCACCCTCTCTAATTGGAGCTGCTGCTTCAGTATGCGTGTCTGACGCTCTAGCAACACTTTCTTTTCACGCGTTACGCGCTCTAGCTCCTCCTTCTTAGCTCTAAGCACCAATTCAAGCTTTTCCTTCGCCGCCTTTCGTTCTGCAGCCCGTTGCTCACGCTCCCTCTCCATCCGCTCCTCGTACCATACTCTAAACTCCGCTCCCGTCAGTCCCATTTTATCCGCCAACTCAATTAACTCCCACGTGTTCGTCATCGTGTTAACCGCGTCAAAAAAAATCTACTGGAAAAACAAACGACTTTGTCCTGTCGCGGACGCCAGTTTGTGATGCGAGGTTCTTGTTGCTGATATGTTTTCCTCCTGGGCTGAGCCTCAGAGAGTTTTGTTAATAAGGACAAAGCCGTTCGGTTTCCAAGAAACACACAAAAAGTTTAATTGAAAAGTAAAAAAAAGGCGAAAATTCCTCACAAAACAAAACACTTAATAAACAGTTGACTGGACATGACGAAACACATCTGTAAACACCCAACAAGAACGTTCAAAGTCAGTAACTAAACCTAACGTTCGAAAGGGGCTGAGTGATGAGAGTAGCGCAAGAGTATCGGTGCAGTCTCACCCACAAGTTGGTTTTCGGCGGTGATGAGAAACCGGAACGCCGTGACTCCGGCGTCAGTGCGTGGGCTGGACGAGGACGAGGGAACGCTGGCTGCTGGCGACACGTCGGAAACGGGAGAACGCAGGCTGGTGGCGACGCGTCAGGGAACTAGGGTCGACCTAGTCAAGCAGCTGGGCGCACAGCTCGGGCCCGGAGCCCGACGGCTGTAGCTCGCCTGCCGGAACCAAAGTCCGCAGGCCCTGGAAAGGAGTTCAGGACCGGATGGCCACGGTCCTTTGGAGCGGGAACCCGACAGCAGGAGGCCCCGGCCGGTTGAAGTCCTGTAGGCTCGGGTCCGGAACCCAACGGCTCATCTTCAGCGCCCGGTCCGGTGACGACCTTCCGCTTGCACTGCCTGCCTCGAACTCTCCTTGCTCTGGTCTGCTCAGGCTCCTGCTTCAGCTCTGGCCCACTTGTCTCGTTCTCATTGGAGATACTGCTGTTTCGTGGTGTCAAGCCATTGGGCCTTGAAATCTCCGTGTTCGCTGCCCATTGGATGTTTTACCTTTTTGTTTACTTCACGTCCTGCCACGCATCCTCGTGCTTGACGCTCTTTAACGTCGTCATTCTTGTTTAAGCAGCACCGCACGTGCACTCTGGTATTTCTCCCTTTTTTTTCCTTTTTTTTTTCGTGACGCGCACTTTTCGAAGGCGCGCACTTTAAACGCGCACCACACATCACAGGGCGACACAGAAACTCTGGATCTGATCTGCGCACTTGGAAGTCGAAAGCGCGGATATTTATTTGTGCATTACCGAATTCCCACTTAATCTTATTCAAAAATGGGCTGGTAGCGCCGCCGACAAAACAACCACCTTTGTGTTCGCGAATTAGTTAAAAACTAACTTTCTACGTGAAGACTTATGGCATGCCATGGCGTTGCATCTATAGTTTTGATCAGCGTTGGTGAAGGTGGGAGCGACGTGGACAAATCGGATTGTTCCTCATACGGGCTCGTTAAGATAAGCTTCCATTGTATTAGGTTTTGTTCATGTAGATGGGGATTTGTGTGCAGTACGCGAAAAATTATGAAATCTCTCGAGTCTCAAGCATCGTTCGGAAACAACGAGTATTCCCAGCCGCCTGTTTGTGCGTCTTTTCTTTCTGCCCTTTTTTATATCAGTTTTCGCCCTCGAGCGATAAGCCCTGTATCGCGTCACTTTGTTTCGAAACACGGCAGCTTGTCTCCTGTTCTCGCGGAAGAACAGGCGCTACTCGAAACAATGGAACTTCAGTATATTCTGTACGAAAGAAACAACATAATATATCCGCGCTTATGCTGTCGCTTGTTTCAACCTTCGTGAACCGCCTTTGTTTGTCGGCGTGATGGAAACTTCCGACTCCTTTCTCCTCGCCCTCTGTGGTAAATATTATTACGTCACGAAATTATAATACGATTATAAAGCACGCCGTAGGCGGGGACTGTGAATTAGTTTTGCCCACCCGATGAACGTGTGTGTATATCGTAGGGTTATTGCGCTTCTCCCCACTCAGAATATGTCTGCCACCACCGGGATCGAACTGAGTACCTCGAGTCGAACAACTCATCACGGCATGGGATATTGCGGGGTGATACCACACATGCGCGCAGGTTCACGCTATACCTATCTTTCGTAAATACAGCGCATCAGACTCGCTGCTTTCCTGGCAAGGCTTCTTTTGTTTAGTGCATAGCGAAAGAGTATATGCCTAACTTTGCGTGCCGGCCCCGCACGCGTCCGCAGGAAACGAACCAGTCGCTGCGTCCGTCCAGCGCGCCCTTGCGCGCGCTGGCCGAGGTCGTGGTCACTCAGGCGCGGCTTTTTTCGTGTTCTTCCGTCCGGCGCACCCTCGCTGGTGCGTGCGCCAGGGGTCCTTGTTCTGGAAGCCTCTGCAGCGAACGCACTGCGCTTATCCTCCGACTGCATGTCGCTTCGCCAAGCAACTCTCTCTGCATGCCTTGCAGGACTGTCAAAGTGTGGTTGCACAGCAGCGCTGTAGAAGCGTCGATAATGGCCGCGGTGTGCCGTCGGGAGGCTGGCGGGACGCATCGCTGACGCTGTCCGTCCGTCGGCCGCAGGGTCGTTAGCGGTTACGCCGAGGTTGCTGGTGCGCTCCCACCACGGCCGATGATGGATGGGCGCCGGCGAACCACCCGCGGGGGCGTCTCTTGTTCTTGTCCGCGCCCTGCGCCTCGTTTTCATCGACGAGTCGGAGGAAGCTGTGCACGCGATGCAGTCGGACTGTGCACTACTTTGTTCCGGCACCCCGCCCCGAAACCAGTGTGGGCCTACGCGCGCGCCTCTGTCGTCTTGGCCCGATTTCTTCCTTCGCCATGTCACGTAACTCGGCTGGTCTTTCGTTTTTTTCTGAAGACTTGCATATCCCGCTTTCACTTTTCTGGCTCGCGAAGGGTATATAGGCATATGCTGAACAGGTCGTGAAGTGATGAAGTCGCGTGTGGAGGCACGCGCACGATGCTACCAAATATACGTATGGTGGGCTATATAATATCTACAGCAGTCAGTGTCCCTTCGGAAATGTTTCAGTATACCCTTAGAAAACGTTTCAGTGTGTCGTGGTGGCAGTGATCCGATGTAAACGGCTCGGGGACGACGCCGGACAAGGAGAGAGAGAAACGCACGCATGAACGAACGAACGAACGAACGAACACACACACACACACACACACACACACACACACGAGAGAGAGAGAGAGAGAGAGAGAGAGAGAGGAGAGAAGAGGAGGAGAGAGAGGAGAGGAGAGAGAGAGAGAGAGAGAGCTAAGATCATGCTAAGCCAACCCAACACGCCCAGTTGTCCTCCTGATGTCTCTGAAACGGTGCTCGACTGCTGACATGACGAAAGTCGCGGCTTTGATCTCAGGCACTCATTTTAGCGGCACCTTAATGAACGCCAGGTGGTCGAAATTATCAGACACCTCCACTACGGCGAGCCTCATACAAAAGTCTCGCCTACAGGCGGCTGGGAATACTCGTTATTTGTTTACCAACGATATATGCCCAGACCCGAGAGATTTCATGCCTAGACCCGAGAGATTTCATAATTAGTATATACGTACTGTCGTGGTTTTGGCTCTACAAATCATATAAGCGTAGCGCTGATTGTTTTGACGGCAGTGCTCCAAGTTCCGAGAAAAGCCTCGCTGCTCAATGAGGGATCGGTGGTGTATGCATATTCATGGCGCAGATTAATATGATACTGGTGTATGTAAGAACAGATGATCGATTTGTGGGGGTTTAACGTCCCAAAACCACCATATGATTATGAGGGACGCCGTAGTGGAGGGCTCCGGAAATTTCGACCCACCTGGCGTTTTTTAACGTGCACCCAAATCTGAGCACACGGGCCTGCAACATTTCCGCCTCCATCGGAAATGCAGCCGCCGCAGCCGGGATTCGAACCCGTGACCTGCGGGTCAGCAGCCGAGTACCTTAGCCACTAGACCACCGCGGCGGGGCTGTAAGAACAGATGCGCACTGGCGGGTAAGTAAAGTACGTGTCCTTCCGTATCCATTTCGCGCAGGGCGTAGTTGCTGTTTCTGAACGCAGAGTAACTGTACGCGAGTAAGCTGTCTATTCTTATATGAGACCAGAGAGACAAAAAGTAGTAAAATTTCGTACTCTGCATGCCGTCAACTCGGAAGACCAGAAGTGACCTCTTGTGGGAATAGAAGGAGGAAGACGGCAGACGACGCTTTGGGAGTCGGGGAAGGAAAGTGGATGTAGCAGCAGCAGCGGCTTGTTCGGAGGCTGGCACCTATGAAATGAGCCCAGACGTCATTGTCGCTTTGGCTTCGCTTAGTCAGCTGTGACGACTGCCCGGGGCATTGAACTGAGTCAGCTCGTTAGCCAAGGACGCTCCATGGCACCCCCGCTCTGGTGGCCGTGGCACCCCGCGCGGCCGGCATCTTGCACCGTAACGATAACACGATTCATAGGAAGTATAGTGGTTTTCTTTCGTCTTTCTTGCTCGTCTCTTCACGTTGAGAGAGAGGGGGGAGTGCATGTGTGAAGCTATCGTTCCCGGAAATATAAAGCGTGTTGCTTGTGGTTTTTGCTTTTATGTTTATTTCGTGATGAGGTAATTTGCGTTGAACTGGACACATTACACGAAAAGAAAGGACACATGTTTTTAGGCGTCTTTCTGTCTAGTCCACTCGCATGGAGGTTTGCCGTCGTCAACGGAATGCGATTCACATCCAGTGCTTGTCATACACGCCGACGCTCAGTTAGCCCGTTCGTCCGTAAAAAAAAAAATGTGGATGTTTGACGTACCTAGTGTCAGTTACAGGATTCGATGAACGAGTAGAAAACAAATCCAGAGGCGGCGAGGAGATTAGTGGCGCTGCAGGAACGAGCCGTGTAATGTTTCCAAGTCGCTGATTTCGTAAGAGCCCAGACCGGGTGCTGGGACGAGTTATCGAACGCTGAGTGGAGCAACATGCACGCCAGGAGGCATTTTAGCATATAAATATATCCGCGCGCGCGGATGGGCTGACCCCTGGCACATGGGGTGTCGCCCGTGGCTCTTTTTCCACGCCGCGTGGTTCGGCGGCGTCCGTGCGAAACTCGTGATCCGTTGCCGAAACAGCTGCACCTCGCGCCGTGCGAAACTCCTCTCTTCCGGCGTCTTCGTGAGCACTCTTCGTCACGCTCTTGATGGCGGTGGCCTTCGTTAGTTCGTGTATTCCCTCTTTATGTGTTCTTCCGTTCTTTTGTTGTTGTGGGGTTTCTTCGTTCATCGATAAAGACCGGCATACCTTTTATGAGATAGAAACTTCTGTTTCGGATTCGAAAGGTTTGCCTATCTACAAATACGTATATGGGCAATCTTAGTTTGTAATGCTACACGACAACAGAAAATTCTGTCATGTCACGGGTGTGACTCCTATGGCGGCCACGTTTCTATAGAGGTGCGAAGAAGAGCAAGCTGATACATAGAGCTTCGTGCGCGTTGAACAAGGGGAAAAAATATTTCGGAAGATTGTTTCTTACAGCAAGTTGATATAGCCAAGCAGTCTTTAAGAACATGAGTCGACGTTATTCTTACGGCTGCTCAATGTTCTGTTTTCCACAAAGAAAGTTTGTACGCGCTGTGCGTTCAATCAGTCATACAGGATAAACGCCTGGCAAGCGTCTATTGTTGTGACCGGCGCCCGAGCTGACGAGGGAGCGGCGCTCCTTTAATCTCCAAACAAGTAACCGAACGACCGGCTGCCTACTGTTAGGACCGGCGCCAGGTCTGACAATGGATCGGCGTTCCTTTTGATGTTCCCTTTTAGTCGCCAAACGGGTTGGCGGCCTGTGTCCGCCATGTATTGTTCCCCCCCCTGGCCGGAGGGTGCGGCGTCTTGCCGCCACGACACCGTGAGCAGTTCGGGAGACCACAAGTGCAGCTTCTTCTTTGGAAGATGACGGCGGCGGCGGCGGCCGGAAATCGTCCCGCTAATTGAACGAGTCGTTCGGCGACCATTTGAAGCTTGTTTACGGCGGCCCTTTCGATGGATGCAGTCATCAACTTCAGACCCCTCGCGCAGCGACACCCCTTGACGAGGAGGAGCCACGTTCGTGCCCCATGGCCGTGCAGTGACCACGCTTCAATTTTGAACGTTCACGTGGACCGTGCGTGCTCGCCACCCTCGCGGGTAATGTGTGATCCGTGGTTGGACGGTGCCCTCTGTACGCGGTCCCCGATCTAGGGATCTGGGGAGGACAGACCCTTTATAATGAGCCCCCACGGCTCATTCGGTGTGCTTTTTTTCGAGAAGAGAACCAGGCAGAACAGAGCAGAACCATGTAGAACCAAGCACCATGGAGCGCTATGTTAGGAGTCATGTAGAGGCCTGCCACGTTGAGGGCTCACCGTGTAGGGAGTTCGCAATGTATATATTGTAAATAAACCCTCTTCAAGTCTCTCTTCCTCCTGCCTCGACAACTTCATCCCGGACCTCCGGTGTCTGGAAACCCCGGTCGCAACAACTGGTTGGCAGCGGTGGGATACGAGTCTGCGACGGAGAGCGACATGTACCGGAGGCCAGCCGAAAGCCCTGGAACTCGGCGGGATCGAAGCAGCGTACCACCACCGCACGTAATGGGGTGAGTGCCTGGCTTTGTGCTTGAGATATATCGAGTCTTTTAGCCTAGATTCGTTAAAAGATAGATATAACCAACAACTGCCTGGCCACTGTGGTTGTTATCTCAGCACAAGGCAGCACTGGATGATTATCTGAGCAAGTACGCTAAAGCAGGAAAGCTTAGATGATTCAATAGGAACAAGTGGTAATGTTTCAAAATTTCTAAGGGTACGTTGCGGGTTAAATTTTAGGATGTTGTAAAAAGCAGGAGTGAAAAATTAACAAGAAAAAGTAGAGAGGGATGTTGGCCACGTAGTGCTACTTGGGTGCTTAAGCTTGTGGTCTCCGCTGTGAGATTTGCCAGGCTTCAATTTCTCTAGACCCAGAATTGAAACGCTGGTGGGTTTGTGCTTTGTCACAGCTGAGCCAAAGCAAAGTAGTCGCCATGGATCTTACGAGATTGACGAGAGAGAACCTGCTGAACCTGTGTTGGGATCTGGAGCTAGATTTTAATGATGATATGCCTGCTTCTAAACTCCGCGAAGTGATTCTCGAAAGCAATAGTGACAATGAGGAAATCGAGCACTTCGGGAATATGTACTTATTGGACCAGGAGGAGGAAGTAAAAAGGGCGCAAAGAAAGGAAAGATGGCGCCAGGAGGAATTGGAAGCTGAGCGCAGGCATGAAGAACATATGGAAGTACAAAGGGCGCAAAGAAAGGAAAGATGGCGCCAGGAGGAATTGGAAGCTGAGCGCAGGCATGAAGAACATATGAAAAGGATGCAGGAATTAGACGAAGAGATAGATAGGATTCGGCGTAGAGGGGTGGCATTGCAGCAGAGTGGTCAATCCGTAGATGTAGCGCACGAGCGGTGCAAGGTAGCGGCGGTGCCGTTTAAGGTTGAAGAGAAGGCTACAGGTCAGAAAGTTGTAGATGTAGCGCACGAACGGTGCGATGTAACGGCGGTGCCGTTTACAACTGAAGCGGAGGCTACATGTCTGATATCTGTAGATATAGCGGCGGTGCCGTTTGAGGCCGAAGAAAAGGCTAGTGCCTGTAAGGGAATGGAACAGGTTTTAACCCATTCTGAGAGAAAAGAGCTCGCGGTCGCAGCAGGGTGTGAGGGTTCCGTGGTGGTGGAAACGGAGTTAAGATTAACAGAGTGTTCCATCGAACCTTGCAGCCCTGTAGACTATGTTGATGAGCGTCAGAGGCGGACGAAAGGCTCCAGGTTTGGCACCAAGGAATGTGCCAAACGGAGAAAGCGTCCGAAAAACAGAAGCGCGGCAAGGCTCGCGATCAGCACGGCGCGTTTGACGAGGACCTTCGAACGGCGTGGCGGATTTGCGAGAAAAGGCCCGTTGTCTTCTCTGACTGGCTCGAATCGCATGCGTCTAAGCGGCCGGAGAGTGAGGAAAAGAAAAGCGCAATCTACGCGGCCGCGGTCTAGCGATGAACTGATAAGTGATCATCAGGACTGGGCGCGCGAGACGGCGGAGGAGCATATCGGTGATGAAGAACGTCAGAGTAGGACGAAAGGCTCCCAGGTCCGCGCCAAGAAGCGTGCACAGGGGAGAAAGCGTCCGAAGGGCAACAGTAAGGCAAAGCTCGCGATGAGCACAACGCGTTCGAGTAAGGTTTTCAAACGGCGGAGTGACATCGCGAGAAAAGTGCCGTTGTCTTCTCTGACGGGTCTGTATCGTATGCGTCCGAACCGCCGGAAAAGAAAAGCGCATCGTACGCGGCAGTGTTGGAAGGATGAATTGCTAGGCAATCATTCAGACAGTGCGCGCGGGAAAGCTAACAAGCAAGTGGGTGCTGACGAGCATCAGAGGTTGGCGAAAGGCTCCGTAGACGGCACGAAGAAGCGTGACAAACGGAGAAAGCGCCGTAAAGACGAGGCAAAAATCGCGACGCGTTTGAGGAATGTATTCAAATGGCGGAGCGAAATTTCCAGAAAGTTGCCGTATCGCAAGCGTCCGAGCGGCCAGAGAACAAAGAAAAGAGAAGCGCATTGTGTGCGTAAGTGGCCGAAGGGCAAGAGACCCTTCCGTTGTTCTCGCGGTGCATTGGACGGGGTGCGGGGCAAAAGAGTCGGTGGTTTTCGAGGGGCAGGAAGCGACAGCAAGTCGGCTTCGAGGAACGTCGCGGGGTTCGGTAGCAGGGCGATGGACGCGTGTTGTAGACCCCGCTTCTCGAGAAAATCGTTCCGGGCGCGACCACCACGAGTTAGACTAAAGTTAGTGAGAACAGCTGTTAGCCTGTCAGAAAACGTCGACTCGGGACTGTAAAAAGGAATGTTTTGGTTGTTTACTTTAGTGATTTTGTAAATAACTAGTTTGAACTTTGTTTTCGTTAGCACTCTATCGTTTTAGTTGCCGATATGCGTTGTAAGGAGATCTATTGGAAGGATAGTGACACGCATTAGAGCGTACAGAATTAGGCGTTTGTCATCGGCACCGGAGTTGGTTTGTATGCGTCCGAGCCGCCGGACAAAACGAAAAAAAAAAAAGCACGTTGGGTAGAAAGGCAGACCCTTTCGTCGCTCTATCGACGGCATGTTTGATGGACTGCGGGAGTGCGAGGTACTCAGCGAGAGTAAGAACGCAGGTTGTCAGCGCAGAGCTTTGCGGGGGTCGGAGGCGAAGCGAATGGGTTTTGCCATTGTTCCATTCCCGTTCGCCTAGAAAGACCCACAGGACGCGACGCCGCGCGTTCGTCTCAAAATTAAGTGACAGCGGTAAGCGTTTCGGAGGGCTCTCCCGCGGATTTGTATTTTTTAGTTTTGAATATCTGTTTTGACTGTTTAGGTCAGTTTTCCTTTTGGAATGTGTTTTGTACTTCTGCTACTAGATAGCGTTTACGTAGCAGGTACCATGCTGTTTATTTTTTAAGCTTTGTATGTATTGGTTTTAAAGGTAACCGTTTTGCGGCAGTATAACGACACGTTAGGGGCGTTTGTCAAGTAGGACCGACGTTAGAGACGAATTTTGAGTGAGCGCACGGACGCAAGGATATTCTTGCGAGGTTTTCAGGATTCATGCGAAAGTTTTTTTGTTGTTATTTTTTGTTTTGTTCGCATGTCTCCGGTGTTGAAGTAAGGAAAGGTATTCGTGGGTTTACGTGTACGTTTTAGTTCATGAGCTTGAGTGTAGAGTGGTAACCTCACGAGAGTTAATGAGTGGTTCATCCATGCAGGAGCACTATAGCACTGTGATGTGCGTTTGCGGATGTATAATAAAGATGTTCCTGATGCAGGTACAGCACGGCAGTTATGCTTTCGTCTTCTCAAAAGGAATTGACGACTGGCTTTGGCGGCACTAAATTTCGGGAACTAAAAGATAGCGTGAAGTAAAATGCTTTATTTTATGAGTATGATACCTGGTGGGTTACGGCGGATTACTCACGCAAGCACTCGGGTATGCCACGGTGAGCGCATCACTTGACAGTTAGTTTTCTTGAAAGCAGTTTGATGGGAAGATTATTATCGGATCGGGATTAGGAGTTTTGGTGAAACCTCAGAGAAACGTCCCGATTGCTGCTTTGTGTTTGGTAATACTGCTTAAGTAAGGTTGCTTTTGGATAATTTGTCGGACTCGACGTGTCTCAGTGCGGGCAGGGTGCTCTCCCGTGCCTGTGGTGGTGTGTATGAATGCTTTTCCCAGAGGGGAGCCACAAGGAACGAGAGGGAAAGAGTCCTTGGCTGAGCGTCATCAGCAGTGGCCTGGAAGCCAGCACTACACAGCGACACTTCGGGCAACCTGTGCAGCTGGTCACCCTCAGGTCGCTTCTCCCGCCGGCGGACGAGCTGTTGTGACCGGCGCCCGAGCTGACGAGGGAGCGGCGCTCCTTTAATCTCCAAACAAGTAACCGAACGACCGGCTGCCTACTGTTAGGACCGGCGCCAGGTCTGACAATGGATCGGCGTTCCTTTTGATGTTCCCTTTTAGTCGCCAAACGGGTTGGCGGCCTGTGTCCGCCATGTATTGTTCCCCCCCTGGCCGGAGGGTGCGGCGTCTTGCCGCCACGACACCGTGAGCAGTTCGGGAGACCACAAGTGCAGCTTCTTCTTTGGAAGATGACGGCGGCGGCGGCGGCCGGAAATCGTCCCGCTAATTGAACGAGTCGTTCGGCGACCATTTGAAGCTTGTTTACGGCGGCCCTTTCGATGGATGCAGTCATCAACTTCAGACCCCTCGCGCAGCGACACCCCTTGACGAGGAGGAGCCACGTTCGTGCCCCATGGCCGTGCAGTGACCACGCTTCAATTTTGAACGTTCACGTGGACCGTGCGTGCTCGCCACCCTCGCGGGTAATGTGTGATCCGTGGTTGGACGGTGCCCTCTGTACGCGGTCCCCGATCTAGGGATCTGGGGAGGACAGACCCTTTATAATGAGCCCCCACGGCTCATTCGGTGTGCTTTTTTTCGAGAAGAGAACCAGGCAGAACAGAGCAGAACCATGTAGAACCAAGCACCATGGAGCGCTATGTTAGGAGTCATGTAGAGGCCTGCCACGTTTGAGGGCTCACCGTGTAGGGAGTTCGCAATGTATATATTGTAAATAAACCCTCTTCAAGTCTCTCTTCCTCCTGCCTCGACAACTTCATCCCGGACCTCCGGTGTCTGGAAACCCCGGTCGCAACACTATATAAGCCGGTGAGGATTATAGAAGAGTGCTCGCGGTCGATTGTTGCCAAAAGGGCCGGCTGATATGCTTTCGTGCAATCGCGTTCGTATGCTACGAGACTCGAAATCGATTCCAGAAAAAAAAAAGAGAAGAAAACTTCTTCTTATGTTCACGTGTGCTCAGGGGTGAAATGTGTGCTCACATATTTACAACGGTGAGAATATTAATACAGCTCTGCCACCTCTATACAACTGTGGTGGTATCGATGATGAGTTTCCGTTTAGCGTGCGAATACAATTCGATTCGATTTGTGGTGTTTAACGTCCCAAAACCACCACATGATTATGAGAGACGCCGTAGTGGAGGGCTCCGGAAATTTTGACCACCTGGGGTTCTTTAACGTGCACCCAAATCTGAGCACAAGGGCCTACAACATTTCCACCTAGCGTGCGAATATATGCACGCTAGATTTCAGATACTGCTTCGCAGCGGTGTCATCCGATCCAGGTTGTTTCTGGAGGCCGGCCACGTTGCTCGAAAGGCGCGCTGTGACCAAGGCCGCGTATTAAGAGTTGCGGCGGCCCCAGCAACGTGCTTTCGCGGTAATCACGTCTGGCGTCATTTTTTTTACTGGAAATCGTGGCGATTGAGACGTCTTTCGTGGCGAAGACGAGACAGCAGGAGCCAGTGGATGGCGTCATCGAAGCGAGCACAATCTCTCTACGCCAGTGGTCCTAACTATATCGGTTTGCCAAGCGGCCACGTTTGGGTGCAGGCACTCTTGCGACTGGTTTGCCACGTAAGCGGTTTGTCTTATATGACACTTGGAACTTCGGTAGTATTTTATTTCAGGGCGTGGTTCGTGTTTCACCTAGAAAAGAAATAATCGCGCAATCGGATGGGGTATCCGGTAGGGGTATTCCCCATGTATACATATAATGGGGGATAAGTACAACTGCGTTGCGAAATGCAAGCGGCGAGCATCAAACCAGGAGTAAACAAGGCGGCGTCATGCAGCATATTTACTTGAGATGTTTTCTCGTTAAAGCGTTATTATTAAGTGTGCTAGCCGAATTATTATCTTTTGTTGATGACATTGCTTCGCATTTTGCTGTACACCTGGAAATGCGTTCACACTCGTGGAACCAAGAGGGAGGGAGAGAAAATTAGCGGTGCTCCGCTGGTGTGTTGACGGGTGACCGCTCGTTCACTTTGTATACGGCACCGACTTGACCGCAGCATTTGACAAGGTCCGCTCCCAGTGCTTGTGCAAGCGACTTCTGTTTGATTTGTGGCGCGAACAAAGGCTGCGCACTAAGTGGGTCATGCATGCCCTCTAGTTGTCCTCTGCTGGTAAGACAGCCTTCGCGGAGGCTTATTCATTGCTGAAGAGTGCGGCTCTAAAGCGGGCCGCAAACAAAGGGGTCGACCGTCTCGACCTACAGTCCGCCGTTTCTTCCGTTTTCCACCGAACGAGCGATACATGCGCACAAAGGACGCCCTGCTGTCCGCCACAGAGTTCTGTTTCGCGCTCAAGTTTGATTTTTTTTTTTTCATCCTCGTTTGCGTGCACAGTCGCCGATGTTGCGTCTGACATTGTCCTTGAATGTCCGTCGTTCGAGAGGCTTATGGGCTGAACAAATGGTAACTATACTGTCAGCGCCACTTCTTGACCCGACTGTCAAGTAACTAACGTGGTTACTTGGGCGAGTTGGTACGACATGATTCACTTGAAAAAAAAAACAGCGCCAATAACGAGGGACAAGAGAAAGAAGGAGACAGACAGCGGCACTGTACCGCTGTCTGTCTCCTTCTTTCTCTTGTCCCTCGTTATTGGCGCTGTTTTTTTAAGTGAATCATGTCAAGTAACCTTGTTACCGACTGGCGCTTTCGGCTTCGTCGGTGACTTTGGCACTATACTTGACCGATAAGCTGTAGTCCTTATTTCGGCACAATCGCTCCCCCCCCCCCTTGAATGCACGCTGTGAAGGCGTAGATTGAGGCGGCTCGCGCTCCTTGCCACCATATATCTGCAAACAAGCGTGGTTGGTATTTTCCTGGCTGTGTCAGCGGTTGGGGTGGGAGGGGAAGGGGTGTTCAGCACTTTTCCCTAAATAAGCTCCTGGCTACGATCTACCTGATCGAATGTATGCTGCCGTAGCTTCAATTCGTCTTCCTAATAAACGAAATGTTATACATTAGAAGGCTTTATTTTTGTCCGTGTTAGTCATATAGCTAAGTTTGTATGACGGTAGGCCCGAAGTTACGGGTTAAGAGGTGGGCGTCTTTAACCTGGCAGCACGTGTTTTCGGCCAACGTCACTGCAAGATCTTTCTGTTCAAGGTGTCAGAGTTCAAAGTGGTTCGCCAGAGCTCTCACCGTCTGCGAAGAGCCGTAACACGTGCCATCGAAGAAAGCCTCGCGTTTGGTTCCCCCCTCCTGTATTCCCGGCTGAGCTCCGGCAAAGTCGCGCTGACCAAAGAAGCCCTCCCCCTTCGGCTGGCCCCTCCAAACAACAACTGCACGCATGGCTGCTGCGCAGCAGGTGCCCACCCTCGGCCGAACCGACAATGGGGCGGGTTCCCCTCCTGCTCTGGAATGCGGTGGGGAGGAGGCTGGCCCGTGCGTCCAAAAGGAGCCGACGGCCTCCTCGGAGCGGGGCCCGAGTTCCCGCGGCGGCCTATTTGAAAAGCACCGCGTGGCACTCTGGGAAGGATCCCAGCTCTTCTCCCCGCCCCTCCCGACCCCGGGATCTGCAAACGGTTCAAGTCGTCGGCACCGACTCGCGTTCCCTACCGCCATTGCCAGAATCTAGATATTCGATCGCAGATGGTACTGCTGTAAAGATAGCCGCTCTCGGAAACTGCAAATAACGTCGTCGTTGCCCCCTTTTTCTCCCAAAAGGAAGCCGTGCACCCGGCGGTGTCTACAGATGGCTATCTTTATTGACTCGGGGCACATGTTTTCGTGTCTAGCGCTTTTCGGCGAATATGTGCTGAGCTCGTAAATGAAGCGACGGGCTTGATGAGCTCTGAAGGCGACTTCGACGTTGTACATGCGTGGTAGCGCTTAGAGGAATGTAGCGTCAAAGCATTTCGCCGAAGCAGTCACCGGTTTGAAAGCCATTCCGCGTGCGTTTCATCGTGCAGCGCCGGCAAGCCCTGTGCACCGGCAGCATCTTGTTATTGCGTATGTCCGAATGGTCCCAGGCTGCAATCATTTGAAAGGTATTATGAAGACACGCAGTGATTCTGAAAGTTGTTCGCTTTTGCGGACATGGCGTGACTTGAAAATAAAAGGACGAGGTGGATTCCTTCCCTATCGGTGACATTGAAACGGAAACACACGCGTGTGATCTGGTTTTTACGTTCTCAAACTGAAAAAAAAAAAACAATTAGGCGCGGGAAAGCGCTGCGACTAACTACTAACGCTACTGCCAGCTCGTTAGCCAAGGCCGTTGGCGCCTGCGCCATCTCACGACCACAGCGATAACGCGGGCCTTGGGAAGTCGTTTATTTCTCGTTCCGTGTTTTTTTTTTTTTTCTGGCGATCGAAAGAGGGGAACGAGAAAGACATCAATAAAGATGCAGTATCACTCCCGGAAATACACGGGCTCTCGGCTAGCTCCTCCGAGTAATCGGCGTTGCACAGTGTTAGGAAACAGAGGCAACTATTATTGAGGCATCTTCCTTCGTGAAAGCAAGGCCGAGCCGCGCCTGAGCAACGCACATGGACGCCGGTGCATCATAAAAATTGGGCGTTGTTCGGCACCGGCAGTCCTATACCGGTTGTCGTACCTTTTATTCATGCATTACTCAAGGTTGCTGCGCTTCATTCAGCAAAATGGTAGCATGTGTATAATGTACTTCGAAAACGAAGCAAAAATTGTGCGTGAGTTGCGTCAGCGGTGGCCTCTTCGTTCAAATCTGCTTCCTCGTAGTCGCTCATTTCGGGTTACGTATATTTTCGGTGACCAGGAAAGCGTGGCGAAACGATCGGTAGAGCGCGCGGGTCTGGAAGCGTCGAGATTCCTCATCCGGCAATCGCCCGTGAAAACGAAAAAAGTACATCTCCGCATCGGATCGGTCCGCGCAGTTTCTTTCCGCCGCGTTGCGTCGGAGAGCGGAGGAGCGCGCGTGTCAGTGATGGATTCGAGACTTGGCAGGATCGCGGTGTTGTCGCGATCGTCGGAGCAGGATTCCTGGTGGCGTCGCCTGGTGCACCTCGGCGACGGCGCGTCGGGTTCCATGCTGATCAGGGGGCCCTTTCCGTGGGAAAGACGTCCTGGGAAAGCGGGTCCTCGGATACGTGCGACGTGTCGCTATGCCGGCGGCGCCTGCGGGCTGGCCGTGCGAACAGGTGTCCGACAACCGCCGTCGACGGCAGCGACCTCACTCCCCCCCGCCTAGCTCATTCACGTATTGCTGATGCACCCCTTTCCGATTTTGAAAGGCACGGGCGCGAACTGATATTTGCCACCCCACCCCCCTCCGTGCGCGTAGTTTGCTACTAAAGCTACTCCGCGCACTGTGTGGGCAGCGCGCAATCTCTCTGTGTGTGTGTGTGTGTGTGTGTGTGTGTGTGTGTGTGTGTGTGTGTGTGTGTGTGTGTGTGTGTGTGTGTGTGTGTGTGTGTGTGTGTGTGTGTGTGTGGTGTGTGTGTGTGTGTGTTTTGCAATGATTTGTGATATGTGCCCCCTGGTGGTCGATCGCTCTATCAGGATGATGTCGACCACGCCATCATGACCGAGAGTTCCATCCTGCGCCTTGTCCTCGGAGAAACTGCTCTTCTCCCAATACATTTTCTTGTTGCATAATCACGGAAGGGCGAGAGCTTTGGGAGCAGCGGACGTAAGCAATTTAGACAGTGCAGAAGGAGCTGTTAAGAACCAGTTCCATTGTGCATGTGCCTTACGCTACCATTGCTGGGGCTTTACTCTTCATTTTTAATGAACAGCGAATATACATAACGCATGTAGAGTGGCCACGTTTTCCTGAAAAAAAGAAAAAAAAGACAGCGATCCGAAGGGAGGGGATTACTAGAGATCAAGGTAACCTTCGAATAATAGACGTAATGTTCAATCTTTGTCGCGTAGTGCCATTTATTGTAACCTAGTTTTCCATGAACTAAATCAACTCTGTCATCGTCGTCATCATAGTCATCAGCCTGACTACGCCCACTGCAGGGCAAATGCATCTCCCTTGATCCGCCAATCAACCCGGTCTCGTGCTTTCTGCCGCCATGATATACCTGCAAACTTTTTAATCTCATCGGCCCACCAAATTTTCCGTCTCCCCTTCGTGCGTTCGCCTTCTCTGGGAATCCAGTCAGTTACCCTTAATGGCCAGCGGTTATCCTGCCTACATGCTACGTGCCCGGCCCATGTCCGTTTCTTCATCTTGATTTTTAACTCTGATATCCTTAACCCCAGTTGTTCCCTGAGCCACTCTGCTCTCTTCATGTCTCTTAGGATTACACCTACATTTTCCTTTCCATTGCTCGCTGCGTCGTCCTCGATTTAAGCTGAACCATCTTTGTAAGCCTGCAGGTTTCTGCTCCGTATAGGTAAATCAACTCTATATATACATGTGTCAAAAGAAAATTGCCGCCCTGCATCTTCCTACAGGGGAACTTGAGTAAATGCGTCGCAGAGTGGGGGGGGGGGGGGGTCGCGTGAATGATGCTTTAATTGTGTATGGTTTGGGAACGCTTAATTGCATTTCATCTTTATTATTCTTGTTTATGTAATGAACGAGAAGTGTTGCCTTCAACGTCAAGTGAAAACCAAGACGCCCTTTTGACCGAATCGGAACGCGCCATCCTGTGCCTATTTGTACGGGGTGGTCAGTGAACGCTTGTGCAGACGCTGCATGCGTCCGCCTTACAAAGCGAGAGAGGGGGAGGGTTTGACAGTTTTGCGGCTGTCTTCCTGGGCCGGCACGAGACGCGAGCATGCGCAGTTGGGGTGTGGACGGCGCTTGACGCCGAAGCGCTGACATCGTGTGCGACTGAGGTATACCCTGCTCTACATGTGACCTATAAAGATACTCGTGATTGGAATGACGCTTCTCCGAAAAGTCAGTCAGGTTTTGGTTGTTGCTCTAAATGTGCTGCTCTGAAGAAGGAACCGCGCATACCGCGTCCTACAAAAAGCTCCCCTTTGCGTCTGAATCAGTATTGTGCGGAATGGCGTTCCAAGGATCGAAGTTTCAGGAACTAGTTCGTTTCGGGAGGATTGATTTGACCGATTTTAACGTCCCGAAACCATCATATGTATGTGAGAGACGCCGTGGTGGAGGGATCCGGATGTCAAATTGGTATAACTATATGCATGTGGATGTAAGCTTTCAAATTCTAGCTTTATTTTGCTTCAGGATTATCTGAAACCATATATTTATAGAAAAAGTCAAATGTAACTTTAATGTAACGGCGCGTTCCAACTTTATGAATGTAACTGTAACGAGTTTCTTTGGCATATAAGGAACTTGTGATGGGAACTCGTTCCAAAATCGGGAAGGAACGAGGAACGTGTAAAACACTGGTCAGAATCCGCCAGTACAGTGAGACCGTATAGACACGAATGAGTGTCAAAATGTATATACCGTGGAAATGCCAGAAAAATAATGCATATTCTTACATACATGCGTGCTTTATTCCAATGATCGCTACATCTGAAATGATCTTAAAGAGGGATTGACCAACGGCATAAGACTGTGGCGGATTGACCATAAATAGTGACCATTGTAGTTATTGAGCTGACGATTATAAAACACCCTGAAAGTAAGTAATTGCGTTATTTTTATGTAATTATGACAAAAAGAAGAAACGATCCTTGGCTTCAGCTTTTAGGTGCGGACTGGCAACCGGCCCGCAATGTAAGAAACCGGCCTGGCCGTTCTAAAACAGGACAGGTTGCAACCCTAAACGTATGCTAATTTAACTCGACTAAAGTGAAATAATGAATCGCTTAACATGAATCAATCGTACTTTGAGGACTGTATTGTCGTTAATTTCGACATCATAGCTGCATTAATATGGCAGAAAATCGTACGTGGCCAAATTTTTTTATTGTTAAGTTTTATTGCTAAATTTCTTGCCCCGATTGCAGCGCGTGACTTCAGAGGTTTTGAAGTGTATTGGTGATATTTTGATAAAATGGGTCAAAGAAGACTACGCGCGGTTAACCGCAAATGTTTAAGGACCACCAGATCGCGCGCCGAGCTCTTATAAGGTGCATGTACGCGCCACCTAGTGGTGCGCCACCTACCGTGCGTGGACTGCGGCTCCGGGCTGGAAGCGGGTCTTGCTGTTATTCACTGCTACATATTTTTTTGTACCGCTGTGCAGTGCATTGCTAATACGCTGGTTTTCACGCAAAGTTTTTATCTACGACGTGAGCGTCGCACGCCTTTTTATAGCAGGATCTACGCTATCACATTTTGCTTCGAACGGTGCGTCGTTGGGTCCGTATCACTTTGTGAGAAACATTGCGACTGAGAAGTCATGCCAAAGACATCTTTCCAGACAAAACACGTAACCACGAGTGTTGAAGCGTCGCGTTGAAAAAGTTAATGATGATTTGATTTGATTGATATGCGGGGCGCAACGTCCCAAAACCACCATATGATTATGAGAGACGCCGTAGTGGAGGGATCCGGAAATTTCGACCACCTGGGGTTCTTTGACGTGCACCCAAGTCTGAGCACACGGGCCTACAGCATTTCCGCCTCCATCGGAAATGCAGCCGCCGCAGCCGAGATTCGATCCCGCGACCGGCAGGTCAGCAGCCGAGTACCTTAGCCACTAGACCACCGCGGCGGGGCAAAAGTGAACGATGGACAATATTTGTGTTGTACAGTGTGAATAAGTATAGCCAGGTCATCGGCCCATCGATTAAGAGATGGCTGCGTCTCGAGCGCAGCAGCGCTTCTGTTGATACCGCTGACGTAGCGTCATTGTTGCGAAGAATAATCTTTGTCACGCGCTCACGTGGTCTATAAACTTTTGTGGCTGACCATATTCTTCGTATTTGCTGATAAGGAACTGGGTAATACCTAGCGTAGGTGCCGTAAATACCTACGACATCGGGACGTTTGGTGCACGAATTTCAAGGTTGATTGATATGTGCGGTTTAACGTCGCAAAACCACGGACCTCAAGGTGGCGTCGCCTATCGCATTTTCTTTTTGCTTGTGTTCCAAACATCTCGTGCCTAGCGCGGTGAGGTTGGAATTGTGAAGAGTAATTTCTTAATAAACAATATTTTTTTCTTCTGTGTCCCTTTGAAGCCATGCCTTTATATATACGTAGACATTACCGTGAAATCGTATACAGCTGAAGACTGTGCTCTGAGCAAGCAACTTTATATTCCGGTTATTCAAGTTCCCCGTGAAATGTGCATGGTCATGACTCATGAATGTTAACGGAGCGCGACAAACTAGAAAATAAATTTAACAAATATTTGACGAAAATTTAAAAAATCAGGTCTCTTTCAGGCCAAGCATGCAGACACCCTCCTTTGTCTTTCTCACTTCTTTTTAGTGGAGAAGCATTTTAAGCCGCGGGTCTGTACATGCATTTCTCTCTTGGTACGTGACCGCCTATAGTTCTATGACTGACTCACTCAGCAGGTGCTTACGGGCGGATGTACGGACGGACGCATGGACGGATGGCAGGATGTATAGAGTATTCACGGTTTACCGATAAAACCCTCCGAAGCTTCGCCCCACTGATGGTCATTCACTCCGTGGATATGCAGTAATTTTTTTACATTTATTTATGTGAGAAAATTACGCGCGCTGTTTATTTGTTTATTGATACTTCAAACCCATCTTCGTGCGTTAAAAGTCGCAGTGTGCCTTTCAGTAGCGGGCTGCGATCTTTTCCACTCATTGGCCGTTCCACGTGCACTGCGGGAGGGGCACTGCGCGTCCTGCACCGTCCAAATCTCGTCGTGGTTGGAGTCCTTTATGTCTCTTATTCCGAGGCCAGTACCGCTTACGGGATTACATGCAGTCGTTCTGCCCAGCCGGCCGTGAGAACGAGCGCGCCGCAGTCGCTGCAGATAAAAAGCGACGCGCAAGTAACCCTCCCGGATCGCGCCCGAAATCTCACGGCTCATTCCTTGCGTTTGTTTCTTTTTTGAGAGCCACTTATTATCCAGCTGCTTCCCTTCGCTGTCCGTGTTACCGCGCGACATTGCTGGGTCCTTGCAAGGCCATCGGGCCGTGTGTCTAGCCCTTCCGACCGGTTCTAGCGCGACAGGCAGCCACGGTCGAACGTGCTTTTTGCGCGCGACGGTGGACCGCAGACCTCTTGGTTGCGCCTGGCCACCGTGCGTCGAGATGTCCTAGGGCCATTGTTTCGAGAGCGCCCCTCCCCCCGCTGAGATTTGTTTTCAGTGCGCCCTCTCCAGGAGAGACGACAAAAAGAACGCGTGACCAAGCCGTCGGCCGCACAGCCGTTAGCCCGCGCCTGTCTTCCTCTCAAGTGCATCCTGTAGCTGGCGTGTTACCGTGCGAATAATTGGAGCGTACGCCCTTTCATCACCCCCCCCCCCCCGTCGCACCCTTGGCGAGTTATCGAACATGCGTCCCACGTCACATATTGGCCTCGTTCCTTTTCTGGACGTATACAATGGACAGACACGCTACTGTGACATGATGCAAGTGCTAACGCTACTGCGACTGTGTTCTTACTTTCCAAGTTTTGCTTTACACCTTCGGCGAAAGCTTTTTTTTCCATTCGAAACTGGTAAACAAGTCTTATTGGTACGTTTATTTTAGTTTCTTTCGAGGGTGTGATAAACTTTGATCGCTTTCCGTGTTTGAGAAAATTAGTCCGTACGATATAATCTCATTCGCTACTGGTTCTTTAGCGCGAATAAAGGGCCCTCGTACGCCAGGCCGAACAGCGTTAACTCATTGTTTATGGCCCTTATTGTTCCGGTGACTACATTCATTTGAAAAGAAAGAAATCACGACTACTTATCATAAATTGTCAGCATACATTGTGTTGGCGGCGACCGGAAGCCTCTCACACTGCGCTTTCTTTGTGTCAAGTCACGGCTGTCCTGCTGGGATACTATGAATTCCGGAACAATGCTGAAGTAAGTAAATACAGTGGCACTTTCTCTCTCACCCCCATAGTTTCCATTTCGAGTCTTCAAAATTGCATTTCCTTGTCTTGGACATTTCTCCTTCCGTCGAAGGCTGCTGATTTCTTCTTTGTTTCTTCCCCGGTCACGTAACGACACTTTAATCGCGTTCATTTGTTATGCGATCCGCGAGGCACCCTTATGCGCGTCAGCCCTAACGACTGAAAATGTCTGAACTGCTCGGGCGGCTAACGTCCTATTGTCTTCGTGTAACTTAGCAGCGTGGCAATCTTGTCACGGATATGGGCGGGAATTCCAGGGGAAGGGCACATTTTCGATCCCCGCGTTTACCTGCGTCGGAACACTTCGGCTCCAAAAGAGCAGGGCCCCGCATCGTCGCCATCGCTCGAATGAATGCAGAGCCGCCGCCTCGGTGTCAAACCCATTGTTCGGCGGCGTCATCATTTTGGGGGAGGCAATAAATTTATCGCTGCCGAGCGTGTGTACACCAGCGGTGGCGGGCGGCGCGTTGCGTGCGCCCCTTCTCGCCGCCGCTCGAAGCGGCCAGGCTCAGGGAGATCGCACTTTTTGCCAGGAATGCGGCTCCTCTCGTTGCCGGCTCGGCCTTCGCCGCCGAGTGGCAGGAAGGGGGTCGTATACGAGGGGTCCGCCGCCGGAGTGACCCTATCGACGCCGCCTCACGAACTTCGTGCTCGTCGCGTGCCGGACTGGGCAACATCGCTGCCGCTAGCAGCTGGAGTGCACCGCGCGTCGAAAGAAAGCCGGAGAGTGCGGCGCCGGGTTTTGCGCAGAGAGGTGCGAGAGAGTGCGTTGGGTGGAGACGAGAAAATTACAGGTATTACGGCTGTCCGTTCGAATTCCAGGCCAGTTGATCCGCCTGCACGGCTGCTGCTAGCGGCGTGTCGAGAAATGCGTCGGAGGGAGTGAAATTGGTGCGCCGGATGTCCCTTTGCGTCTCTAAAAAAAAAAAAAGATGTAACAAATATTCTGAATGGAAGTAGTGCGCTTGGCGGCGACGCTGGTATTTTTTTACGGAGCCACTGAAAGAAAACGTTTCACGAAGAGAATCCGCGAACGGCGGTGAACCTCGGTGGTTGTTCTGCTACCGTGGACGAGAGCGCGTGAACCGCAGTGAAAGCTATCGCCTGCAGGCTCGTCTTGGCGTCGCTGATTGTGCGCTGGAGCGCCCGCCGGTGCGGCTTTTTCAGTTGAGCAGGTGCCACGTTAGCCTTTCGTCTGAATCCCTATACGCAGAGGCACTTATTGGCTGAAAAAAAGCGTCCTCTCTTTCTCTCCTCAGTTGCTCTATTCTTGACATAGCACTGTTTGCTAACCCAGAACGCTTGACGTTATGATGAATGTGAGCTTTAAGGACATTCTGCTTCTCTTATTCCTTACCCCCCCCCCCTTCCTTTTTTTTGTTAACGCGGTTAATCGGTTTTACTAGCGTAGTCCTTTGTTCCGTATTGTTTTCCAGTGACACTTTAAGAAAGGCGGCGTGACTGGCGATCTTTTTGGGTGTTTCCCTCGCGCGACCGCTTTTCCACACGAGCGGCCTGCTCTTACCAAGTATCGTTCTGTGTAGACACACGCGCCACGCGTGGCCAGGCACTTGGCCTATTGTCTTTTCGGCAGCCCGTTTTCTCCCCGAGCTCGTCGTTTCCTTTCGGGGCAAAAAACAATCGGCTGTGAAAAAAGGACGCTCGCCGACACCGCGGTGGGATCCCTTTCAACGCGCCCGCTATTTCTCGGCGAGTTCCACTCCAGAGCGTCGAGGGCGGCTCGGGGCTCTTTTCTGTCGCCCGGAATCACTTTCCGGCTTTTCGTCTCTCCTATAGGGCCGCGGGATGTGGGTCAACCAGTGCGGTGTGCTCCGCAGTTTTTTTTTTTTTTTTCAACCGGTCCAATGAGCCTCATGTGGCGTCGTCTATAAATAAGGACACATGTCGCATGCGCCACGTCGGTTGCTGCCCGAGGCCGTATTTACAACAAAGTGCGAGCATCTGCAACACATCGCGTCGAGCGGGCTGCCAAGGGGCCTCCGGAGTCGCTGAGAGGGGAGGAGCCCGACGATGTCGCCGACGAAGAGCGTCTTCGCCCGACTCCGCGGAGGGTCGAGCGCGTGGCGCATGTCGGACGCAGATGGTGCGGCGAGATGGCTGTGGCACGGCCGGCTGCGACCAATTGCTCGCCGCAGCCAAGGCTGCGCAGCGCGACCCGCGCTAATTAGGCCGCCGCTTCTGCCGTCGCCAAGGCGATCTCCGTTTAAGCAGTTCTCTCGCACTCCGTTGGCTCCGTTTCAGGAGACCTGTGACAGCACCCATTGTTTAATGACACGACCTTGTCTGGAAAAGACGGCTGGGAAAGAAAAGGAAAACAAAATGCGCATGTGCTCGTGTCGCCATTGCACTTCAACGTCAGTGACGAGACGAACGTAACCTTCTCGGTGGTGCTCAAAATGCGTCCGTCGTTCCTTTTGCACGTTGTCTCGCACAGCGTACAGTATTCCCGGAAAATGGCGAACGTTTTAAAGAACTGAACGTTAGATGGCACTCAAACGTGCCTAATCTGCGCACGTCGCAGCCTCTCAAGATCGAATCCGCGTGCGTGTTCGATAACAGGAAATCATAACGTGCGCTCCAGAGAGAGCTTTTAGTTCAGTGGTTGTGCTCTCATTACGCAGTAACACTTGACCGAATGCGATGAACTATAGTTGTGAGGTTAAAGACGCGTGGGCTATATGACACGCGTAGGAGAGATGCAGACCCACTGTGGCTTGTGTGTACAGCTCTGTTACGTTTGTCGCCCTCAGCGCGCTTTTCTCCTCGGAACAAGCTAAGCCTGATTGAACATCCAGCAAATGTACTTCATTCTTCCAGGAAAGAAACGAAAATCTCATTCTTGCCTGCTCAAAGCTGTTTCCCATAACCTAATTTAAAATTTATATCTTCGCAGTTCTTGCAAACATGAATAAAAACCCCGAATTAAAAAAAAAACTAACAATAGGCTCGCAATCTCTAGCCATATAACACAAATGAGCATAAATTCTATAGCTGTGAAGTGCGCATTAAGTACACACACACACACACACACACACACACACACACACACACACACACACACACACACACACACACACACACACACACACACACACACACAGTCATCAAAACACCATCAGCCACAGGTGCAAGTGTCTTATGACTAATGAAGGAATTGCAAACCTCGATAAGATGGCTATACTACATACGTTAAGATATGAGGGTCGGCAGGGGTGCGTCACCGAGACGCGCCTGTATAGCGTGAGAAAGGGCTCACGGGACGTTCCCTGGTCCCGCTATGGCAGCGCCCATCGTGTGCTTTCCCACCATAAAACCCGGAGCCCAACCTCGGGCGTCAACAATGGGTCCGCTCGCTCTCTTATTCCGCGCGGAAGTATTCAGCGCTCCTTTGAATGGCGAATCACGGACGGAAATTGGTGCCGTTGATTCATTACAACGTAAATTTTCAACATTAAAAAAATTGGGGGAACGAAAGAAAGAGTAACCGGGTCTCTCAATGAACACGTACGCGACAACTTTCGCAACTTAATTGTCATTAGCGGCGCAGCCAAGGGGTGGCACACCAGGCCCAAAAAGAGCACAAAATGACGCCTGGCCTGCCCGGTCCCCACTTCAGATGAAGGTGATGCCCCACCCCAAGAAAAGTTTCCGCCTACGCCCGTTAGTAAAGCGAAGGAGGAGGGAGGGCTCTACTCAGAGGACGTTCTTTTCTCCCGGAGGAAAGCGACGGGAAAAAAAATGTCATAAAGCACCGGCATCCCCTCCATGTACTGAATATCGCGTAAGACGAGGCCGCTTTTGCGACCGAAGTATGTATCATGCCGCGATCTGCTGTTCAAGATAAAGCTCTTCAGTTAAAACAGCGCAGATACATAGCAGGTAATGAGGACGCCGACATCGGTGGATCGACCCCAGCCTCCACGTGTGCGCGAATACCCGTCTCGTCTAACGTTATCACTGTCACCGGAAATGACTCTGCAGCCTCACTTCGTGTAGCATTGCAATCTGTTGCTATCACATTTATTGCTTCCCCTTTTTGGTGAAACTTATTTTGTGCAATCATTAGCAATCAAACTTATTTTGTGCAGTCATTAGGGAAAATGTGATGCATTAAGGCAAGAAAAAAAATCATAGGTCAACTTAAGTTGATGCGCGCGCACACACACACACACAGACAGACAGACAGACACACACACACACACACACACACACACACACACACACACACACACACACACACACACACACACAAGTACTTCAATTGCCGTAACACTGCGTACTCTCTTAGATACTAGAGAGTTTTAGTTTGCCGCGCGCAACGACATATAGCGCACGCAATCCGCGAGAGGAAGCAAGAGTGCGCATGCGCTGAACCTAAGAGAGTTGTGTGCATTTGCGCGCGCAGGGGATGCGCACACTAGATCTTGGCGCTTACGTTGGACCCGCTACGGCCGTTGCGTACCTTATCGACGGCTCTCGCAAGATCACGAACTGCCGAGACCAAAACACGCAAGATGGCTGCGACTGCCAACACTATACGGTGGTCGTGGCAGCGAACGTGTGAATTTCGGTGCATTTTGAACTAACCTGAAGCTAATAGGCGAACAGGTGCAGTGGATTGGGATCGCTGCTAAGCTCGGGCGCAACGTTGGACGACCGGACACCTCATTTACGAAAAAGCAGGAATTTAACGATGACGTGAAGCGCCGTAACGGATTTGTGGGTTGTGTATATACGGTGCGTTGTGTGTGATCGATCCCTTGCGGTGCGTTGCTGCGTGTGTCTAACCGGAAAAACGTCCGAATGATCACCTGCAAAAGCATTTTAAGTGTTAGAAGGTAAAGGATAGTTCTGGTCGTGCATTTAGCGTGCATGTGGATGCACCTCCGTGTTCTACGAGGCTCGGGGTATTTTTCTCGCACACGGTGCCCTCATCATTGTGAAAGCGCCTATCACGACGGGAAGAATGACACGTGATGACGCCGCCGCCAATGGGGACATTTTTGCATTTAGCGTTGACCAATCCGAGTTTGTTGTTGTTTTCTTTTGTCTCGTGATCTTAGAAAATAGGGAGTTTTATAAAAGCGCACCGCGAGCCCTTGCGGTGTAGTCGCTGCTACTGCGCATGCGTCGTACGCGAGCCGCCGTTACCGTTCGCGGCCCGCCCGCAGAAAATCCGAAATAGAGCGCGGCGTGTGCAGGCCGCATGCGGCCTGCAAACGCTGGTGTCGAGGCTATGTGTAGTTTCCGTGAATTTGAGTTTGCGGGGCAGCTAAAGTACCTAGGTTATTTATTCCCTAGGAGGAACAAACGTTATTCTAAAACTCACATGGTGCCCGCTACGCCCACAGCGCCTGCAAACGTAATTCTAAAATTCCGTAATGCCTGTAGCAAATAATAAATCTTTAATTGGCAGTAGCAGATCGTCTCTTCTCTCATGCTGCTAGCTCACTTAGCCTCAACTCCTCAAACTGCTATTCGTCTTCGGAAAAGATCGCCTTGTCTCATGCCCTGACTTGTCTGTTGCGTCGACAATTATTACAACTTTTTGCTCCTCCACGAGATGGTGTGATGAAACGTAGAGTTACTGAGGTACCATATACAGTAACTCTACTCAAAGACAGGCCTGTTGACGCCAAGGAAGAGTATAACCTCTTTGGTTGACGCTCAGGCGCTATACACGTTTCAGATGTTGCGCACGCTAAACTAATGTTGCAGAACGCAACCTCAAACGCTTAAACGCAGAGCACGCAGCACGTTGCGAACGTACAGCCTTGCGTTCACTAAACTGAAATTATGTACTGTTTGCAAGACTTTACGATATGTATAAGTTGCAACTCCGTCTAAAACCGCATCTTGTGCGATTATTTGCATTCGTAAAATAATGGTGACCCCAACTTCCCCTGGACAGTTCCCCAGTATTCGTCGTCGTTCTTCATGTAATAAATGCAGCATACTTAATTTAACTCGGCTTGGCTGGTGCGCTTCTCTCTGCGCTTAGAAGTGTGGCAGCTTGGGCTATAGTTGGTATGGCATGACGATAGTTATACAGCGCGAGAACAAAACGACGACACAGAGACAAGAAGGACACGAAGCGCTCGTGTCTTTCGTGTCCTTCTTGTCTCTGTGTCGTCGTTTTGTTCTCGCGCTATAACTATCGTCATCGTTCTCTCTGCGCACCTTACACAGATCCGAATCGAAGCTTCCTCTCGCTATGCACGGTGCTACGTGTGTCTGACGCAGCTCCCGCGATATCGCGTATACACTCGCCTAAAATAAACAAAACACGTCCTCAAGATCTATGGACTATAGGACTATTAGCCATAGTCTTTAGATAGGGAATACCGCGCCCTGCGCGGCCGGTGACTTCCCGCACGCCGGATGCGCGAAAAATGTTGTTTCCCCCTCCCCTCTCGGCCCAACTGCCTTTGGGTCCGAATCGAGGTCTATACGTAGACTGACGATAACCGGAAAGCCAGCAGGCTTGATTGAAGAAATAGTCGGCCGGGGGAATACCGAGCGGGGAATCGGTGGCGCTTACGCATTTGGGGCTGCACTGCGGGGCCTGCCCCGCTTGACAGCGGGCGGCCGCCCAAGGCTGCTTGCAAGCTGTACGTCTTCATTGGGGCCTCGCCGCCGGCTGTCCGCGGAGACGCCGACTGGCTCCGCGGGGCCGACCCAGTTCGCATGCTACAAGTGGCGATGCCATTGGACCCTGACGGCACGATGAAACGTGTCAAATATGATGTCGCCTTCTCACTTCGCTCTTATCACATCAACGGAGATCTGGCAAGCAGGAGATCACAGTTCGGGATTCGCACCGCGGTACATCACGCATTTTCAAGTGAAGCTCGTGGTATATGTACATGTTAACGGAACTGCATAAAATAGAGGGGAAAAATGTTGGAGGCAAGAATACAAGAAATAAATATTCTAGACGAACACAACAATAGTAATTTTGTTGTTCGTGATTATATTTCTCTCTTTCTCTCTCTCTCTCTCTCTCTCTCTCTCTCTCTCTCTGTGTGTGTGTGTGTGTGTGTGTGTGTGTGCGTGTGTGTGTGTGTGTGTGTGTGTGTGTGTGTGTGTGTGTGTGTGTGTGTGTGTGTGTGTGTGTGTGTGTGTGTGTGTGTGTTAAAGTTTGATCCGAGTTGCCGTTAACCATTCTCCACACCTTATGTAGTTCAGCACTTGAGCACTCTCAGATGTAGACCACATCACCAGCACCCATCTCGTGCAAGCATATACAACCATTAAGTAAACTGCGCAAATGTTGATCGTGCCGTTGATGTGTAAGTGCCTACTCGCAAGAGGACAGATCCCGCGGGAGCTGCAGGCTGCGGCGCGGAAGCGTCTTTTGTTTACACAAGCGCGTGTATTCTAGATCCTGGGCGCACGCCTATGTTTACGCTTCCACTCTCGTGTTTCCCTGCCTACATCGACGCGTGCGACTGCGAAGCGGTCTCGCGCACTCTGGCTGAGGACCTCCATCGTCGCAGACGCGGTTGCCGTCGTCGCATATACATATATATATGGTCGCCCAGTGTGTTCATTGGGCAGGCTCCAGCTGGACGCCGCCACCGTGTGGCAGCGTGTGTGGCACTAGGGGCGCTATCGCTTGAGGGCCGTGGACGTGCTGCGCCCTCAGAAGATCGTACTCGGAAACGAGGTGACAGCGGGCGCCGCCTGCAGGCCTGCTCCTCTTGGATGTGCTGAGGCGCGCGAAGCGGTGTCTCGCGATGAGCTTCCATGGCGCGCTCCAGATATGTTATCCTATAGAACAAGGCTCATGTGCTTGGCGAAACCGTTACAGTGTCTCGCATTTCTTGCTTCTTGTTGAGGGGGCTTTTTTTTTTCGAATTTTCCTCGTTTATATAGTCGAAAAACCGCCATCGTGACAAAACCTGTACGTGGAGTGCAGTGCATGCCGGAGAGGCGAAATCGAGCGAACCAGCGTGCGAATATAACAACGCAACAAATGAGGCAATGATACAGTCGAGTTTAACGAGGTTGCACTGTCTGGTTTGCTATCCTGCACAACTACGACGGAAACGGAGGTGAGCGTGGGGATTCACTGATAAGGTAGCAAGGGGAACGCCGTTCGTTCGGATTGGTTCGGATCGTGAGAGCGGAAGGGCGAGAGGGAGGGATGGTCATCAAAATCTGGTTTGCTACCCAGAACTGGAAATGAGGGGAAGTTAGGAGAACGGGAATGTAGTGATAAAATAAAGAGCGTATAACATCACTTCCAAGTACTCAAAAGTACGCTGAACTGGCGCAGGCGTTTCTGCGGGCCTCATTGTTTGCATTGAAGGCACGCCACATTGTGCCCCGAGAATCGGTGATTGGGTTTTTTAGATGCTATATGTTTTGTTGCACAGATAGCAGGTTACAATTTACGGAATGAAATAGGAGCCCTGCATCGCCACTTGTCTCTCAGTCGTGGTGTGGTGACGTACTGCATTGTGTTCATCGTTCGTTACATGTGACGGTCTGATGTGGTCTGTTTTTTTCGTTCCGTATATGCTCTACCTCTTGCACGCTCGTTCGTCGTCGTGCGGAACTTTTGTTGGGGAAAGGGTGCAAAGATGACTGTCGCGCTACACAATGGTTTTCTGTTTCCTCAACAGAGGTCTCCTATCCGATCCGGAGAAGATGAGCTGGTGAGTCGCTCGTCCTTTAGTCACTCTTATTTTGACATCGCGCTTGCGACACAATTATTTAGCATATAGAGAAAGGGGAGGAGGTACGACGACATACGTTGCTGTGATCAAGTTTCTTTTTTTTTCCTCTATTGCTAGCGTCGGTGCTGGTGGGTCAAGCTTGGACAAACTTACATTTTAAAGTAAGGATGGTGCCAGTCAAAACGCTCGAAAAATATACCTGTGCACACCAAAGTACGTCTTACTCTCTTTTCTCTTGAATGTGCTATGCCGTAGGCACTTTCGCACGTACGAAAAGTTTACTACGATGTTTTTAAAAAAGTTATTATGGCTCTTTTCAACGCCAGTGTATAATGTAAGTTCAGCGTTTACGTTCACAGCTGTTATTTTCCTTGTACATGTCAGCGTGAGCAGTTCGAGTTATGACCATTAATTTCGCGTGTCACTCGATTGATCAGTGTTGGGGTCCAGTCAGCATTCAGTTTCCCTCAGACTTGAGCAGTCGATTGTCACGATTGAATGATTTTGTGGGGTTTAACGTCCCAAAACCACCATATGATTATGAGAGACGCCGTAGTGGAGGGCTCCGGAAATTTCAACCACCTGGGGTTCATTAACGTGCACCCAAATCTGAGCACACGGGCCTACAACATTTCCGCCTCCATCGGAAATGCAGCCGCCGCAGCCGGGATAGATTGTCACGAACATCAACATCAAATGTCGATGCCTCGGGGGTAAAATGCTCATTAGTGCTCGATAACTGTTTAGCGACTACCGAAGTTGAGTAAAAAAAAAAATCTGCACTAGAAAGTGCTGCTAACGTAACTCCGAAAGTGGTGTCGGCTGACGAAAGGAAGCTCTAGATCCGTATCCCGCCTAAAGTACACCGCTGCAGGTGCGCCGCGGTATGTCCCACCGCGGGCGCGTTCCCAGTGGAATAATGTTGGCATTGACTCAGGCGCAGCGGTTTTTTCGCGTCGCCATTGTTTCCAGCGCTGGCGCGTTTTCATTTGCCCGTGTTTATTTCGTCTCGGAAGACGAGAAATTCCCCGGTGGGCGACTGGCTGGCAATCGCCGATGCGTGTCGACGGTCGCGGGATGACGATGACGAACGTGCGAAAGATGAAGCCCTGCGCGGCCTGGGGGGCTGACGCGGTGCTGTGCAGCGCGGCTTGCATAACGAACCGTTGCCCCGAGCGCTCGATGGAGGGCATTGTTTCCTCCACACCGCGCGCGTCAGGGAGGCCTTGTGGCGTCTTTAACGATCGTTTTGCGCGCCAGTCTTTCTTTTAAAGGTTTTTTTTTTTGCAAGCTGCGAAGTTTTGGGCTTGCAGAGGAAGGAGCCCGTGGAAGCAAGTCCCGGGATTGCACATTACGCGGCCTATAGGCATTTCGGCAGCAGTGATGCGACAATATGAGCCTGGCACCGTCAGGTGTCGCGTTGTGGACACGCGGGCACACATCGCAGCGCCGACTGCTTATGCGAGCCGCGGAATCATTGAGCAATGCGGTAGTTGGTGTTTCAAAAAGCCCGTAGCAGCGACAGGCGTGCGTCACCGTTTGACATGCAGGAGCGTATATAGCCCGCCTTATTGGCTACACCCATGCCGCTTGACCCGGTTAAACATGTATTATTGCTTTTGTATTTATTTCCTCTGGTTGAACTGACGAGGGAGTGTAATTTTTTTTATCAATGTAAGTCGCGGTTAGCCTCGGCCAGCCATGCAAGATAATAGCAAGCGTTCTGGCCTCGAGAACGTGTTCATAATCAGCTCTGTCTAGCTTAATAGGTTTGTGTGAATACGTGTCTGAATTAGGAGGAGGTACTTGCCCTTAGTGCGCTTGGGGAAAGCATGTATGGAATGGACAGCAAATCGGAGCGATTTGTGGCTGTACTTTCCTGTCAGGGATGGAACTCTGGTCTATGAGTTGTACGTCGCGAGGTTCGTGCAGCCATCAAGGAATCTCTATCTAAAGAATCGCGTAATTAGAGTGAGCAGTGCTGCAAATTGCTTGTTTTTTTTTTATTCACTTGGGATGCTTGTTATCACGTGTCGTACAGCCCTTTGGAAATAGCCATAAAAAAAAAGAAAGCTTGAGACTGCTTTCGGGCAAATCAGCGTTTAGCATTTTTCCTCTACTATCCCGCTCATGACGCGCCACGTCGCCGAGTGCATGTTGCCGAATCGAGCTGAGCTTGCGCATGAGCGATGACTAACGGGCGCCCTAATTGATCGGCGGGTGCAAGTGGCTGACGCTGTGCAGCGCGTGCGTTCGTGATCTGAGCTCTTCTCCTCCCTCGGCGACGGTCGTCGCTGGGTCAATATCATTACTGGAGCAGCTCCGTGCTTCGAACCGTCGATGAGGAAGAAGAAGAAAGCGAAACGCTGGCACTCACGTGTCGGGCAAGCGCGCATCGCGCGAACGCTTTCTCGACGCCTCCGATCCCGCATCTCTCTTCTTGCCGTTGCTTCATCACTTTTTTTTTCTTTTTGACAAAAACCTGGCATCTTCGCGAGGGAAGAAGATGCGCCGGCAAAAATAAATCGGCTCGCTTTCGCACATAGCTGGAGGTGGCCATCAGAATGTATTGCGCTTCTTTCGTCTTTTTGTTTTTTTCTCGCTTTATTTTCCCCCTTGTTTTCACGCGCAAGGTTAACGCGCCTCGCGCATGACGCAGACGCCTCGGTGTTCCTGGTCGCGCCGTTGCCTTGTTGCCAGCAACGGCGCCCGGAGAGCGGACCCAAAAAGTGGCCGTGAAAAGAAAGAAAGAGGAGACCCTGCCGACCGTCGAAATTCATTGCGGGCGACTGCGGTCGCCCGTTTGTTTCCCCGTGTTGCGGTGCCGTTTCGCCCCAAAATACACGCCACGATTCTCCTATTACGCCGTTGAGCGGCCAACTAAAAGAAAGAAAAAGAAAAAAACTGTTGAGACGAAGTGCGGACACCTGCAGGCTGGCCGTCCAATTCTGTCCCTGCGTGCCTTCGCGGGAAGGTCGTCTTCTCCTCGCATGATCTCGCGATCGCCAGAAAATTTTGAGAACCCGGAAAGAGAAGTTTTTTTTTTTTTTGGGGGGGGGGGGGCATTCAGGAGTAACTTCTCGCGCGTGCACTTGGCATTTAAAAAGGAACAAAAAAAAACACGCCGAATGTTTGGGTCTACCCTTCAAAACACTATTAGAACTACTACTCGCAGATATAATGCGACAACGGGGGGGGGGGGGGGGTTATTCAGAAGTAACGTCTCAAGTGCATTTGAAATAAATAAAAAATATATTCTTGGGTCTATCTTTTACAATACCATAGAACTACTCCTGGCAAATATCATGCGGTGACTCTATTTCAAAACTCTCTCTCCAATTTCTGTTCGCGATTTGATCCGAGAGGCGTTGCACGTATATAGTTATCGCTAAGCTTGGAATGTCGTCAATGGTGGATTATCGATACAAGATAAGCATAGCACTGACAGTATTAATACCCAGCCCTGTTTTACATCATAGCGCAGTTCTCCAACGATGGCGCCACATTGCCATATTCTCCAACGGCAACGTATTAGGCCGACTACTTTGGCCAATCAGGGGGCGATCGTTTCTCGATGTGCCCGTCTTGTGGACTATATCCACCTTCACTGATTGGCTGAAGCTATAGGCGAACAGCGCGCCCGTTGTTCCCAGTCATTTTACCGCGACTTCATTCAGACGTCTCGAAGGTTTCGCAACTCTCGACACAAATGAGAAAGACGGAATGCGTTTGACCGCAACGAATGCTGCCCCCGGAGATCCGCTTTTGGACGCACATCTCGGAGGCCGTGCACGAACTCGCACGAATTACTTTAGGCCTTGAATTAGGTTTAACGCAGCTTCCCGCCTGACGCACGCATTGTCTGCATGGTTTTCCAGACTTATCAACACGCTCTAGATTGATATGTGGGGTTTAACTTCCCAAAACCACCGCATGATTAGGACAGACGCCATAGTGGAGGGCTCCGGAAATTTCGACCACCTGGGGTTTTTTTACGTGCACTCAAGTCTGAGCACACGGGCATTTTCACCTCCATCGAAAATGGAGCCGCCGCTGCCGGGATTTGATCCCGCGACCTGTGGGTCAGCAGCCGAGTACCTTAGACACTAGACCACCGCGGCGAGGCATCTCAACACGTTTTTACGCAAGTTCAGACTTGTCAAGTTTGTTTAATAGTCTTGTCACTGTACGTTTTAGCCATATTTCTTTCTCTTTATACGTTTGGAATGTGCTGGTGGGTTCGGTGCGTCGACGTCAAGATCGCCATGACGTCACGGCTCCCCGTTTTTTCGAGAATTTGAATGCGCTCTGTCAAATGAACATGTCCACTCTATATAGGTGGACAATATCTCCCCAGAACTTAGATAGGGTGAATCGAACGACCTGGCGGAATTTGGCATTAAAGCGCTGGGGTTTCTCGAAGTATGTTTTTCCGCCTACTTATTTCTTTCTCATCACCCGTCGTGTCCACTGGTTGCATTATTACGGTGACAACATGAGAAGTGACTTCGGCAACAGGGCAAGAACATAACAGATTTCTTTCGTTTTCTTCAGGTTACGCCACTAGACAACGGCATGATCGTACAATAACTCCCTTCCGTACCCACAATAACTGCTTCAAATATTCCTTATCCCCCAGAACTCTGCAGATTGGAATAGTTTAAATAACCATTAAGTCCGAGACATGTCTTTAACATCCTTTGCCGCTACTCTGGAAAAACAGGGAAAATAATTTTACTTGTGTGCTAGCTTTGTTTTCTCTTTCTTAAAATGAGAGTGATGTGCCATCGGTAATATTTTGTTACGTTTGTTTACGTTGTAAAACTCAAGTTATAGTCATTTGTTTGCTTTGTGTTGTATGGCTGCCTACTATGTGAAAAGTGATAGGCTGTTTACCTGGTGTTATATGCTGGTATTTACGTCTTTTGTACCCACCTGCTAAAATCCCTCCAGGTGATTGCAGTATAAATAAATAAATAAATAAATAAATAAATAAATAAATAAATAAGGCGAAATGAGGTGCTACAAAACGTTGTAGTTCTCGCGGCAGGGCGTCGTGCATGGTTCTGGTCTCTGGTCATCGCACTATTCCGTAAACAAGCGTATTGGAAATTCGGGATGGTCTTGGTCGAAGAAAATTTGTGATTTTGGAATACACTGTGGCGCATTTTGTGTTTTTTTGCCAAGAAATTCAGACTCTTAGTGCTCACAGAATGAAACGGCTCTCGAAATTTTTGCTATTTAACAACTGGTATGCGCTATTCGTTCCAACATGCACTAGCTAGCCCAACAAAAAATGTTCGACTTGATTATGCCCGCGTCGTGTGGCAGTAAATGTATCAACTGAAGGTTCTATTAAAACTACGTCATCTTGACAGAACTAAAGGTGGTGAAAATGAAAGTGTACGTGCAGTATACATAGCTCTAAATTGTCGCGCTTCATATATCGTGAGCGCTTAAGAACGAGGTTAAATAGAAATCCCGCTTTTCCTATGTCCGTGGCGCATCTCCCCCCTCTCTTTTTTTTTCTTCTTGTTTCGTTGTATCGCTACACTGAACAACTCAATCTGGCGCGCTGCTAGGGATTGCGCTTCTTCAAATGGGACTGCTAGGGATTGCGCTTCTTCGAATGTTTACTATGCGAGTTCATCTAGATGCTCAGCGAACCATTCGCTTGCCGGGCGAGCGTTCGCCTAGCGGAGAAGCCAGGCGTTAGGGAAAGGGGGCCCCAACCGCGACATTCATTCCGTAAGAAGGAGCCGCCTCTGTCCTGGCGAACTTGGCCCCGTCGCGCGGCAGAGACGTTTTTTTTTTTCTTTGGTCGACCTCGCGCGCGCAGCTGTGAGAGGCACCTTTTGTTTCAGCTGCTCCACTTCTGGAGGCGCCGCGATTTCTGTTATCCAGGACGCGCCGCGGGCTCGTTCAGCGCTGCAGCTTAAGTGGCCCAGAATTACGAGCCTCCAGCCACTGCAGACGAAGAATTTCTCGTTTTTTTTTCTTTCTTAAGGAGCTCCTCGCGTAACCTCTTAGCCTGCTGAGGCGAGAAACACCACCACAAGAGGAGTAACACCGAAAAACTAATCGCGGTCACAGCATGCGAGATTATACTTGCTTCCACGGCTGGCGCATTGTTGTGTAACCCAGGCCGCGTCTTAGATGCACGTGTATACGTTGCCACGTGACCGTTGTGTTTTCTCAGAATCTAGACCGAGCCAGAAATCGCCGAGGCGTGTCTCGAATTTGGACAAGACGGTGTGACATCTGCAAAGTTAAACAGCACGAAAGACACAGCATGCACAGGTGAGCACATGGTCCTGTGCGTGTTTAGTGTGTTCGCCTCTCACGCTGTTTAACTTCGCAGATATCGGGTCTTCCGCGCGCATCGGCTGCCCGTTCTGGGCCCCTTATTCGCGCATTATATTCCGAAGTACTACAGTTGCTCTTGAATCGTCATAGCGCGTAATATCGCACGAGCCATCGCGGGAGTTGTGCTGTTCACCTTGGAAGAGCTATCGGGGACATACCATCGTTGATGCGGGAAACAACTTTTTCTACTGGCGTGCAGAGTGCCGCAACTGTCACATCCTTTAGACAAACGAGACGCCGTTGTGGAGGGCTCCGGAAATTTCGACCACCTGGGGTTCTTTAACGTGCACCCAAATCCGAGCACACGGGCCTACAGCATTTCCGCCTCAATTGGAAATGCAGCCGCCGTAGGCGGGATTCGATCCCGCGACCTGCGGGTCAGCAGCCGAGTACCTTAGCCACTAGACCACCGCGGCGGGGCACGCATCTATCCATGTCAGCATTGGTGAACGCGTTTTATAAGTGAGGTAGCGCAATACAGTTGACGAGGACAATATAGCAAACGGGACGTGCACATGTCTGCGCTATTGTTCGTATAAAAGAATAATATTTTGCAATGGCCAGATTGTCAGCATTGGAACAAAATACCTCGTCTATTCGGACCACAGTTCAAAAAAATACTCGTTCTTATAGCTCTACGTTACCCATGTTTGCATAAGCGACCTTCTCTCTTTTCAGCATCGTAAAGGTCTCCGAAATTTGGGCTCCATCGAACTATTCGAGAGGTTTTATAGCATACTGAAGCTTTAGCGCACACACACGAGGACGATATGGACACAGGCGCAGTCCCTTGCCCGCTATAAAGAAGCAGCAAAACCAACTAGCCCGCCTTTCCGTATTATTCATGTTTTATCGAATATTAGGGCTGTGGTTTTTCGTTCTTTCGATTGTGCTCAGCCACCGAGTTAATATAAGGCAATAATTTATACATTCGTGTGTTTAACACACCCGCCATCCTCGCGAGTCAGCTGAACGGCAGTCAGCCACCGGGATCGCCTTCCCAGTCTGCGAAGATCATATCGCTTCATTAGCAGAACGTTCCCACGGCGCGCATTTTCAATACACCGTGGCTTTGGCTGAAGCGTGAGGAGCATGGCGCTGGCAGGAACTTTGCCGTGGCCCAAAGAGGAGAATAGTCACGCTTGAAACTCAACGGCGCCTCTCTTGATTCGAGGCTGGGATGCACGAATTCGGCAACAACTGCTCGAAACATCGGCGTTGCCGGGACCGCTTCCTTGTGAGGGCGCTCATCGAATCTAATCGGAGATGGCACGGGAGCCAGGAAGCAGCGTCTTCATTGAAAGTGCGGCCCGAGTATACAGCCGCGACCTCGCGCCGATGGCGGAGACTCAATGACCCTGATCCCTGGACCGGAGAAGCCCGGTAGCGGCCAGACAGAGGCCCAGGCTCACTGTGGTCCTCTTGAGGAAGCCCCATAGAAAGTTGCGCCGGGCGCAACTGGCGCAACAAAAGACGCCTCGAATGCGAGCCAGTCCTTTCCCGGAGGCATCGCGCAGAAGGCATTGCTCGGCCAATTGGGCTCGTTGAGCGTGACCCATCGTTTCCTATAGCGCCGGGGCTGCGCCAAACGGTGGGCCCTTCCGGCCGTGACTGCGAGTTCAATGGGTGACGAGAATGATTGACAAATGACGCGTGGCCCGCATGCAAAAGCAGCCAACCAGCGCAGACTCCACAAGCTGTGCACCCTTTTTGGGCTGTCGTGCGCTGCAGCTGGCGACGATGAGCTCCGCCTGCGGCGATGTGGACACGGATGTTTGTTGCCTGAATGGAAACGGCTGCCAAGGTGGTCCATTAGATGTAGGGAAATGACGCGATGTAAATGTGTGGCTGCTCCATCTCCTTATGGCAGATTGTTTAGTTTTTCGTATATAGCCGGCGATTGAACATACAGTGCACCGATCGATGCGCATGAGCGCAGAGCACGCGATGTATTCTTTTGTGACTTTAGTTACGTTGAGCTGGATGTTCCGCAGGTATCTTGAGTCGCCACATGGGTCATAAATACTGAGAATCAAAGCCGCATAATGTTTTCTTTGTTTTCGCACGAAAAGTTTCCACGAAGTATTGTTATCTAGATTTTGACAATCACTCCGTAGCACCGGAGGCTGCCCCAATTCCTTCACTGTTCTTCCCGAGCACGAATTTTAGAAGTTAGCCAATGCGGCAGCGCAAGACAGATGTCATTCATGCCGTCCGGTGCCATGATCTGACAGACTTTCTTCTGGGTCACGAGAAAACCTTATTGTGGAGCAGCATAGTGTTACCTAACGTGCATACGAGGTCTGCCTTCGCTCGATTATGTAGATGGCAGCTTCTCGGTAGACGTTCCGAGGTCCAGCGCGAAAGCCAGAAGCGACCTGCCAGCAGCATCGCATGTGTTACGTGGTGGTATACAAACTCGGTCATACTTCGCAAGGCTCCACCTGCCGCCCGTCTGTTAGCGGGCACCTGGCTACACAAGAAGTGTCGCCGGCGCAAGTAAAGTCGGCGCACCTGGCGGCGACACGTGAATCGTCGCACCATCTTTCATTATTATGGTCACGTTTTCATTCCTGTCATCATGCAACTTCGCGCACGTCTGGTGGCGGCTTCCTAGGCCGCCTGCAGTCATTGCAGTAATCCACACTTAATTGCGCAGCCAGGCGCGTGCAGTGTACAATGGGAGATTTGAAGCCTCCTCAGAAGCGTGTATACTCTTACGAAACGCTCCCGTACACTTCTCCAGCCAGCAGACGCGCAGCTCTTTTTGTTTTATTATAACTGCTATCTCTATTTCTTCAACGACAGGAGTGAGGATACACAAAACAGAAACACACAAGTGTACACAAAAGAGAAACCGAGGAATCTGAGCGTTTCTGTCTGCCGGTTTCGTATTGGCCGCGAGTCCAGGCAGTTCCTTTTGTCTTTCTCGGGCTGCGCCGCGAATGGGGCATGGTGGGTTGCGCGCAGAATACTTATTTTCCGCGTCGAGCGCAGAGATGGGCCACCGCAGATCCTCGCGCCCGTCGGGACGCCCTTGGAACAGGAACTGGCGCCGATGCGTGGGCGTTGCGGATCCTGCTCGCGTGCCCCGATGACAGACCGCGGCAGTGAAAGTGGCCTGCGTGCACGAGTTTCACGCGCTGTGAGCTCGCGATTAGCATGCGCGGCGGCAGCTGCGTGCAGTTTGGAGCGTCGGACCATCGCCTTCTGCGACGCGTGCCGAAGCAGCGCTTTTGCTCGATTCTGCCGAAACGCAGCGGAGAGACCCTTGCAGCTGGCGTCATTGGCGGTCAAGCACCCTTCCCGTGAGCACGTCACGGAGCAAGCGTAAAGAGTAATTGCGACACATGAGGATTGCTGTAGTGGCAGTTACTTACACGTGGGGGCGCTGGTGGCAATCAGCTGTTATCGCAAGCTTTCGCGAATTCGTCCTCTCCGCTAACTGCGTATAAGTGTAATGTTAGAGATATCAGGATAAAGCAGGTACGAAAAAAAAAAGCTTGATATTCTAGGTGTTATTCCGCAGCTGAGAAGAGCGGTTTTTTTTTTTTTGTACACCGGTGTTTTGACAAAAGCCGCTGAGAGAAGTGGAAAGGTGATCGATATTTGCGCGCGTTTGGTTGACCTTGGTCTCTTGTCCTAATCAGGCTGACGAAGATGCAATGTGCATTTCGGCTACAATCAAGCATTCACTTGCAGCGCACGGTTTAGAAAACGTCGTACGAAGGCAAAATGTGGTTTCGCCGTGGTGCGTCGTGAAGCGCAGTTACGCGTGACAGCGAGCTCAGGATCCCGAAATCCTATACCGTTCTGTACCGGAGATGGCACGGAAGCGAGGATGGCGCCTGGGAATGCTCTCACGCGAGGCGAGTAAAACGACTCGACGCTTTCCGGCTGTTCCGCTGCAACATTATTAAAAACCTCTGGTCGGCATTACGGATGTCGAACCGAGGGGGGCTCTCTTATTTCGGCAGCGATCGGCCGGATGTCGGCCGTGTCCGACGATGGGAGGGGGGGTCAACGTGGATTTCCGGTGGAAATGCGCCAAGGTCCACCCATTGTCTGACCGGCTCGCACGTGTATACGCTCGGGGCGAGCAGGCTCGGATCTTTGAATGGCGGAAGCCCGGCTTCCGGCCGGCGGCACGAAACCGTGGCGCGTGGCTGGAGCTCCGGAACCGCGTGTTTGCCTCCCATGATGGCCGGCGTCGCTGAGATCGCTTGCCACTTCAGAAAGGAAGCGTATGTACGCGAGAACACGTCTGGATTTTTCAGGTATCGACGGTGCTATGTTATCTATCTATCTATCTATCTATCTATCTATCTATCTATCTATCTATTTATTTATTTATTTATTTATTTATTTATTTATTTATTTATTTATTCTTGTACCTAGAGCGCCCTCTAGGGGCATTGTTGTAGGCGGGGGGGGGGGGGGTACAAAAGAAAAGTACATACACGTCAGTGAAAAAAAAAGAACAATTTGCACGGCACAAAAGGATGGTGTTACAAAAAAATATGGCGTTTCAAAGAAGACATATTGTCTATAGCCATGAATGTCCCTCGATTCTACACTCATGGAGGAAATGCGTCAAGACGAAAAAAAAAAACCGTTTATTTAAGGTCTGTCAAATTTGGCATCTGTGCCGATTCACTGTATTGGTATTTGTAATCACCTCGTGCGCAATTACCCCATAAGTGATATCGGTGCGCTTCGAACACCATCTCACGGGGATATCGGTGCGCGAGCGGAAGGACGATAATAAAAGTTGTCCGTATGATCATATATCGTTGACAAAAAGCTAAGTGCACAGTTACAAACGAGCTCTTTAAACGCTGTGTCGCCACATCTATACGCTCGTGATATTTCCAGTGGCCGCAGGGTGCCGAGAAGACTCTGTTATTGTTTTTTTTTTTTTTGACCGAGCAGTCGGACTGATACAAGATTTCTTGTGCGTGTTACTGCATGTACGTATGGCTGGACATACTGTCTAATTAAAGTTATGACCGTGTTAGACGTGCCCGATGCCGCACTTGCAGTTGGCGCACGCGTCGGCCGCGAAGAAAACCGGAATGTAAAGCTAACTGTATTGCATTCTGATGTCCCCGAATAGCTATTGTATTTGTCATATGTTTGTGACAACCGATGTGAAGCCACTTTAGAATAAGTGTCCGCGAAAGTGACTTACGTAAAATAACGCAGTTTTTACCCTCACAGAATGTCTTTTTGGCAGCATATGCACATTCCTTAATACGCGATAGAGTGAAGAGCAACGTTGCGACTGTGTGTGTGTATTTTAATCTCCTGATTAGTGATGCCCCCCACGAGGTGACGTGCTGGCCCAGATTGGGATGCTCGCCACTCAAGACACCCTTCGGGTCGCGAAGGCCGCAGTATACCAGCGGCGCGGAGTGTGAGTAATGTCCGTGGAGTACACGGAGTGCGTAAGCGCTGACGCACGCGCCTCTGCGCGACTACAATCCGGCTCATTGTAGTTGCTATTGTAGGAGTCTTCACAAGACCAGCAACACCTCTTGGCGTGTTTCTCTGGCGTGCCAGGGCGTGCGGTTTAATGATAGCGTCCGTACAATGGGCAGTCGTGTTGCGTGCAGTTGGGGGCGTTCGACGTGAGTCCTCATTGGGGATCGTCATAAAACTTGGCCTTGCGCCAGCATCGCCCGTGCCTCCTTTCGGCGCGGTCCGCCTTTGTTGCTGCTTTCCAAACTCTTCTCGTCGCTGACTTATCTTCCTCTATTTTCCGTCTTTTCCAGTCCAGGAAAATAAGAGACAGAGGCAGTCCACGCTGTCTTGTTTGGCGGCTTGAGAATATATTATAGCGTGCTCGGTTGGTGACCACAGGGACCACACTCATACCTGTGGTAAGTGCGACGCAACGGAACAATGGTGCCACATCAAGATAGGTGACACGAAGGACTCTCGGCAGCAAAGTGGAGCGGTGACTCGCCTTGTTAAGAGCAGTGATTGTCTTTGCATATACGTGCCCCGCATGCATGTCCAAGGCAGCTGGCCAGCTTCTGCGATGCACGAACTCCTCTGCGTCCTCGGGCGAGTTGTCGTAACCCAGTAGTTCAAATATACAAAGTCGCCGCACTGGAGTCGTTTCAGATATATGCCCTTCATCTGGTTCGGCTTTCTTTCGTCCCGGCCACACCAACCGCTCGAGTGTGGACCAGTTGTTTAGCATATGCGCACTGGTCCTCATGACGTCTCGTTGAGCCACTTCTGGCGTGCGTGATGTCGACAGCCTCCTTGCAATCGATGGCTTACGAGGAGCGGCCATATAAGTTAGCGTCGTCCGTGACAGCTTCACGCCCTGCTTACTTGCATTGACATCTTGTACACCTGTGCACGACAGAGTGCGTATAATACACACGACCGCTCTTCATCGTGATCGGCTGCGTGGGAAACAGCGCGCTCGCTTCGTTATTGACGCTCGCTTGGCACCGTGGTGCCCCGCGATGTTGCGGGTGCCGGGCGTGCAGTCCTTTGCGGCTCCCTTTATCGACAACAGTGGGCAATAATCCAAACGCGCGTGCGTGTGTTCTCATTCACGCGACGAGGGACTTTCCTTGGGAATCGGTGCTATGGTGACCACTGCATAGTGTTGCTCCATTCCGCATGTACGTACTGCAACGCACTTTGCGTGCAGCCGCCGCATAATTTCCAAGTCCTGCTCGGGCGGCGTCCCGCTCGACCCACATCGAAGGGCCCAGGAAACGACGCCGCCAGAAAGATCAGTTTGGGCACGGCAAGACCGCGTGCTTCGCCCTTGACACGAGCCGCAGGGGGTGCAGCCGCGCTACGCAGACGCTGAATCAGTGCCCTTTATCCGGCGCCAGGCTTGGGCCGAGGTTTGGAACCTGCCTTGTGGCGTCTCTGTTTCCCCGACCGTGGAGTGTGCTTGGGTTAGGCGGGACTTCTGCGGTATTTATTTTACACTGCACGCGCAGGGCGCCGCACTGCCATTATGTATTCGAGCTCACGTCCAGCCGCTGTCGAAGGGGAAAGAGTGACTGGCCGCTCAGCCCGTGCATTCCATGGTCCCGTCCATCTGGGAACGGCATATACGTTAGTACAGCCGGGTGGTCGAGGGTCACGTCTGCGTGTGGCAGTTGTGATCAATCGCTGTTTGGCTTCGCGCGCGGTCTTGTTTGCGTTACGGTTATTGGGCCCTCACGCGCTGAAGCCATGAGCATGCAGCCGCTACCGCTAGCTTGTGCAGCTGCAAGTTCCCTTCTCTGTGCTTGTTCTCGCACTCTACTTTGCGAACAAGTGTATACATCTGGCGTGTGCTTTTAGAGCTCGTATTTTTTGCTTCATTTGGTGTCGTTAATATTTATTGAAGTCCTTTGGCGTTTTGCGCTCCCTAATGCTAAATTTTTTGCCCCGCCACGGTGGTCTAGTGGCTAAGGTACTCGGCTGCTGACCCGCAGGTCGCGGGTTCGAATCCTGGCTGTGGCGGCTGCATTTTCGATGGAGACGGAAATGTTGTAGGCCCGTGTATTCAGATTTGGGTGCACGTTAAAGAACCCCAGGTGGTCGAAATTTCCGGAGCCCTCCACTACGGCGTCTCTCATAATCAAATGGTGGTTTTGGGACGTTAAACCCACATATCAATCAATCGATCAATGCTAAATTTGTGCATCATTTTCGCTGGCATACGAGAAGGCATTTGTGAGAGCTTTTATACTGCATGTGCAGTCACGGCAGCTTTCGGACGTCTGTCATGGTTTTCTGGCGCCTATTCGTTTAACGACTTAGAAACAAGGGTCACCCTGCCAAACGGCCCACGCTAATTGCTGTTGTAACGGGAAGGTGGTTAAGACTCGCTCCACAAAAGCGTCCGTTTGGGTGGAACAAAGGACTTCTGCATGTGACCGAGCCGTGCTGGCGAACTCCGTGGGTGCATGCACGAGTCGTGGCATGGAATGTCCAACGAGCTCTCGACTGTCTCGGCGGCCGGCCAGCTGTCCTTCCGCGCTGTTCACTGCGCAATGCCCAGCGTTTTCTCCCGTGCTCAACGAACGGGCGGCGTGGGGACGTGTATGCTACGTGATCGCGCGCAGCAACGTATCGGACGGATCCCGCGTGGGCCGCACCGTGGTCCTCTTATCGGCCGAAGCCAGTGCGGTCATGTGCGCGCCATCCACGCACCGCCGGCGACCGCGGGGCGTTCGGGCCAAGCGATTCGGCTTCCCATGGGCACGCGATCATGCGGCGTCGTAATTCTGGCCGGCGCGCCGCATGTGCACCCACGCTGTGCCGTTGTTTTCTGGGCTGTCCGCTGCGCGCACGGCTCCCACGCTGGCTTCTCTTTTGTTCACTTATATTTGCCCTCGGCCCCCTGCGTGTCACGAAGACGCCCGTCCCGATACGACCGAAGGGCCATGCGGTGATGTCTCTGCCTGGGTGCCACCTGTCCTTGCGGTTCTTGGGCAATGGCGCCATACCGTGGTGGGCGTTTAAGGTGTCCACATTTCATTTCGTCTCTTCACGGGCGGCTCCCGAGTTGTGTTTGTTGGGTGGCACGATAGAGTTTTACGGGTGTAAGTCTTCCAACGCACTCTGTTTCCGCTTATATCATACGACAATCGATCCGAGCGTGGGTCTGAGTGCTCTGATCTGATGACGCATCTTCCCCCCCCCCCCCTTTCAGCACGAAGTGTTTCATGCCGAGGTCCAGCATGGCTCGGCTGACGTACTTCTATAACGGAGGTGGCGTTGAAAAACATATACTAAGAAATTGCAAAGAAAAAAAACTAAAAGGAAAACATTCGTCGCTCGGAACCAAACCAGCAGTTTCCCGATTCGCAGCGCGTGACGCTAACCACTACGCCACGTGTGCTGTTGGGTTTATACTAACGGTAAGCAATTTATATACATACACCGTTTGTCAGACCTCAGAGAACCGAGACTTTAGCGCCTTTTTGTGCTCTCCTGCACGTGCTAATGAGAATAGATGACCTATGGCTCACTTATCACGCTGCCATGGCCGCGTTTACTAAAGGAGCGCGCTGCTGACTCACGACGCAGAAAGAATTGGGACAGTTCTGTGAATACTTGTGCGTTCCTTTCGGGTGTCTTTCTTTCTGTTTGAACAGTGTGCTTGAAGTGTCGAGCTACGACAGTTGTTTGTCCGCGCTCCTCCTTTGCATCCTAATTTGTGCGTGCTTTCTGTCTGAGGTGTGCGCTGGAAGTTTCGAGCTGCTTGGCGTCCCTACCGTGACTTTGAAATTTATTACTGTTACTCAAACAATGCACGATAAACGCCCAACTACCTATGTAAAGACACGTTTCAGTTTAGTGTTATAACGATTTCTATGTAGGGGGATCAGCCACGTTTTTAGTGTGTGTATTTCCTATCTTGTTCGTATGAGGAAATGTTACGCTTTGACGAATGTCGTCGTATAACATGAAACGTAACTTTTTTTTATATTTATTCGCAGCTTAGTTCAGAAGCTTCTTCGAACAGCTTAGTTCGACCAAAGTGCCCGCTAGTGGCGGTATACATGTAGCTACGATTTTCGAAAAGTGTGTGGTATACACGCCAATCTATAGTAAGTTCGCGAAGTCGCCACTGCAGTTTGTTCTTGGCACCGCCATTCGTAAGTGCCCATCCGTGTCAAACATCTGGAACCTTTCTCATAAATTTCTCTTAATTAGTTATTATTCTGCTTCGCCACTGATCCGCAAGACGCTGCTTCGTATCTCTTAAAGTGGTCCGTACCTCGGCTAAAAGCTGACACATAATTAAATTGAACGAAAACAGACAATTAAACAAAAACTAACACGGATGATGGAACTTGAGCAGTAGGTGAACAAAGGGAAACCACAGCTGACGGTGGGCATGGCTCTGGCGATGTCACATAGCTGGCAATATCGCCTTGTTTGGTCCAGGAAAAAAAAAGGTAATGTGCGAACTCAAATTGAACATGCCAGAAAGAAGGAAAAAAGTGACAGTTTCGCCAAAAGGGTGAATCAGTGAAAGGGATAGCAACATATTCCAATGTTTCACGAAGCAATGCTAGCATTTTTAGGAGCAATAACAATTGTATAGTAAACAACTGCTTGTTAAGTAACCAAGTTTCCTGCGGCGCGGCCACAGTAGATGACCACAACAAGGCTCGTACGTAGTAACGGCGTTGGTAAGCGCCACCCGTGGGCAGCGCATGCTGATATACCAACGTCTTTAGAGCTGATACTAAAGGCTATACGTCGTGTGTCGCCGCTTGTGGCAGTTTGTTGTGTATACAGAGCGCATCTATGTGTGGGGAGGCCCTCCCGCGGGTGTTCTCGGAATTATAGGAATGCAAGACCCACTTGGCGAAATAAATTACGTATTTAATGACGTCTATATTAATGACAGCAAATATAGTATTCGATAGAAACACTGGTGAATATAAATGAAACACAGTTCACTTGATGACAACCACAACCACATTGTGGTCACTGAAGTACATTGGCAATGACACGCAGTGCACTCGTGACGCAACACTGTTTCCGAACACAATATCTAGACACGTGTTGTTGCGTGTAGTAGGCTGTGTGACGTCAGACAGGAGGTGGAGTCCCAAGTTCGGCACCGAGAAACGCCACAAGCCACTCATTTTCACATCGAAGTGCATTCACGTTGAAGTCTCCTGCGACGATCACCGGCACATCCTCTTGGCACAGCGCGCTGAAGTTGTGGAAAATGATGTCTTTCCGCGAGGTTCCCGGCGAGATGTAGACTGCTGCGACGATGAAGCCGTGTGATCACCACAAGTCACCTGGGGCAGCGAGTTTGAGATGGTTTCCTAGGAATGCTGCGCGGTAAAAGCGTTGTTATCCCGTCGAAGCGTTCAGCAGCTTGGTGGTTTTGCCGTTTTGCGAGGCTGTTGCACTTGCACCCGGGGAGTTCGACGGCAGTGTCCATCCGCGTTTCCGTGAAGGTACCTCGCAGACGACATGATCGTGCGAGACATCGGCGGCGGGCGCGGGCAACGAGCGTATACATACATATACGTTCATGCTGTAAATTGCCAATGTGTGCGGTGACTGGAGGATGGCGAAGCACTTGACGGTGATTGTATCAAGTCGATGAGTTTCCGATCGGCGTAGTTCGTCCGACAACGTGTGATCCGGATTTTCTGTATACCACGGTGAAATGTGAAGTCCTGTTCTGCAGGCTTTTGTTAAAAACAGTCCCTCCAGTGTGGTGGCTCGACTCAAAGCAACGTATAGACGAGCTTCTGTGCATGCGTGGAAGAGGGGCAGCTGAACACACGCAACCGGAGCGTATTATAAGTGGGCATGAGTATACATCCACCTTGGTTTGTTGCCCCGCCGCGGTGGTCTAGTGGCTAAGGTACTCGGCTGCTGACCCGCAGGTCGCGGGTTCAAATCCCGGCTGTGGCGGCTGCATTTCCGATGGAGGCGGAAATGTTGTAGGCCCGTGTACTCAGATTTGGGTGCACGTTAAAAAACCCCAGGTGGTCGAAATTTCCGGAGCCCTCCACTACGGCGTCTCTCATAATCATATGGTGGTTTTGGGACGTTAAACCCCACATATCAATCAATCAAATCAACCTTGGTTTGTTGTACATTCTACAAAAATATACAGTAAAAAGGGTGTCTTTGTGTCCCACAACAATAATCGTCATCAGGCTTGCGTGCGCTTCCTTTATTGAAAACGCTGGCCACTTTCCTATCGAGAAGGCAATGTAACCCTGATAATGAGCACGTCGATTGTGACCGGAATGTACCGGGCGCGGGGTGATAGCGCAAGGATGGAACGCAGTATATAGATGACGATTATTGTTGTGGGACAAAAAGACACCCTTTTTACTCGCTCTTTTTTTAGAGTGTAGCCTAAAGTTTGAAATGCGTGCATGCAAAGGCGTTCGCCGACGTATGCGGGCGAAGTGAAATGCGCATGGTCGTGCGGACACGGGCATAAATGCGATTGCGGCATTCGTTTGTCTCTGTCCGTAAATACATGAGACGGTGAGAACTTAGTAAAGAGAATTATGTGGCACGCATGCGGTTTTATGCGGTACCGCACGTTTCAGATCCTTCCCCCGCGTATTAGGCTTAAATAGCTTATGACAAACGGTACAGAACCTTCAAAACGTGCATAGCCACTGGATACCTAGCTGTGTCTCAAGCTTTCTCGGTGGCTATGTATACTCGTGCGCATGTTGTGAAGTGCGGTAGTTCGCGACTGTGGCAGGGATGATTGCACAAAATAAGTTTCACCAAAAAAGGGGAAGCAATAAATGTGATAGCGAGAAATTGCAATGCTACACGAAGTGAGGCTGCAGAGTCATTTCCGGTGACAGTGATAACGTTAGACGAGACGGGTATTCGCGCACACGTCGAGGCTGGGGTCGATCCACCGATGTCGGCGTCCTCATTGCCTGCTATGTATCCGCACTTTTTTTTAACTGAAAGGTTTATCTTGAACAGCAGATCGCGGCATGATACATACTTCGGTCGCAAAAGCGGCCTCGTCTTACGCGATATTCAGTACATGGATGGGATGCCGGTGCTTTATGGCATTTTTTTCCCGTCGCTTTCCTCCGGGAGAAAAGAACGTCCTCTGAGTAGAGCCCCCCTCCTCTTTACTAAGGGGCGTAGGCGGAAACTTTTCTTGGGGTGGGGCATCACCTTGATCTGAACTGGGGACCGGGCAGGCCAGGCGTCATTTTGTGCTCTTTTTGGGCCTGGTGCGCCACCCCTTGGCTGCGCCACTACTGACAATTAAGTTGCGAAAGTTTTCGCGTATATACGTGTTCATTGAGAGACCTGGTTACTCTTTCTTTCGTCCCCCCGATTTGTTTAACGTTGAAATTTTACGTTGTAATGAATCAACGGCACCAATTTCCGTCCGTGATTCGCCATTCAAAGGAGCGCTGAATACTTCCGCGCGGAATAAGAGAGCGAGCAGACCCATTGTTGACGCCCGAGGTTGGGCTCCGGGTTTTATGGTGGGAAAGCACACGATGGGCGCTGCCATAGCGGGACCAGGGAACGTCCCGTGAGCCCTTTCTCACGCTATATAGGCGCGTCTCGGTGACGCACCTCTGCCGACCCTCATATCTTACGTATGCAATATAGCCATCTTATCGAGGTTTCCAATTTCTTCATTAGTCATAAGACTTGCACCGGTGACTTATAGACTGATGGTGTTTTAATGACTCTGTGTGTGTGTGTGTGTGTGTGGTGTGTGTGTGGTGTGGTGTGTGTGTGTGTGTGTGTGTGTGTGTGTGTGTGCGCTCTTCGTTTTTTGAATCCCTCATTCCTTTCCCCAGTTTACGGTAGCGTTCCTTCTAGACTGGTTAACATCTCCGTCTTTCCTTCCTTCTTCCTTCCTACCTTCCTCGAGCTGTTTAAAGAATGTGGCATCAGAACATGCTTGCTGTATACGATCGGTAAGGGAGAACAAGTATATTACTCAGTCCTTCAATTTCTTCTTTAAAGAATTTCCTGTTACACACTAAACCAAATTCTGACCCTTAAGGGTGTAAATGAGCTTGTCGCCAGACGAACACCCTTTGCTCCCTATTGGGTGTTCAAAAAAGGGTGCTGAGAAAGGGTGCAGAGCTCAGCACCCTTAAGAAAAGGGTGCAGAGCAAAAATTTTTAAGGGTGTAATGAGTGCACCCTTTAAAAAAGGTGCTGTGATGTCATAACACCCTTTCAAATGGGTGCTGGAAGGTGTGCTCCACATCGACGTACCAGTGGGCCAAATCTAGGATTGATGCTGGAGATGGCTAAAAATGCAGATGCTGTGTACTCTGTAGACCATGCTGAGTGACAGCCCAGATACGGTTGTTAGTACTTGAACACATGTACTAAGTCGTCCACTTCCACCCTGAGCACGTGCACCATGCACGCGGCCGGCCCTCCACAGAGTGCCTTCCGCAGGCGCTTATGAAACTAGCACTGAAACACAGTGACAGCTCTAGGTGGGGCTTTTGCATCATCGTCTTTTAAAACACAGTGTCTCTGCAGTGAAGCTACTCGTAAGTTGGCTCCAGTGTTTTGCTTTCTCTATGTGTAGGCAAATAGAGAATCCGGCACTGTTATCGAGAAGTGCTGCAATTGTGCCTTACCCTGTCCATGTGCTGTTTCCTCGGGTTTTCGTTTTTTGGCTGCTCTGGATAGAGCAAGCTGCACTTCTGAAGAACATTGTCGAATTTTAGATAAGCTTGTACTGTTGCAAGAGCAAAGTTAGCTTCACCACAAAGGAAGTATGATTTGGCGAAGCCGCCGTTCTCCAGCAGTCAACAAAGTGGAGGCCAACTTACAGCTGTCTGTACGTTTGTGTACTAGTTACCAAAGTGCCCTCAAGAAGCGCTCGGCAGAGTGCCGGATGCATGGTGCAATGGTCAAGGTGGATGTAGACAATATGTAAATATATACCTTAAAGCAAGCTATTTTGAATAAATATGTGTGTTTCAATAATCATGAAATTGATCCCAGAGTGCGTATATGGCCTGTGCTACTTATTTTTGGTCCAGAATGAATGTAATCTATTCAAAGCCCCTTGCTGCACACATGCATGTACAATTTATGGATGCTTGGTCACCATACAGACATGCATGCCTGCAAATTAAAAATTCACAAGTTTCGAATACTGGTGATTATTTTCAAATGCCATATACTCACTTTTGAAAGACACACAGATAATATGCACTAAATACAGAACCTTACCACATTGCGCTCTTTTAAACTATGTGTAGCGACGTGAGCTTTTATGCGTGTGAGGAATGCAAGATATTAGGCCCCAACCAAAAATTTACGACAAATAAATTATCATGATGCAAATAGTCACTCTTTTATTGTACATAGCATACAACCGAAAAAGATTGACAATAGTAAACATGAGCTATGCCTCTCTGCATCGATTGTAATGGTTGAGATCTTTGTGAGTGGGGATCAATCTTCTGTTTTTCAAATCTTTTTTTTTTTTACGAGTAGACGCTTTTTTGTGACGAGCTTCTTTTAAACTTTTTAACCTTCTGACTTCCCCTCCTTGCATAATAGGTAAACAAATAATAATTTTTTTAGAACCAACAAATAAGTTAGAGGCCCCCGCCGTCCAAAGGCACTTATTGAGGGTGTTGCCAGTGCCCACAAATTGAAAAAGAAATAGATAGAAAAGTAGGTGTGTGGTAAAACATGTGGGCTTATATAACATGCTTTGATCATCATGCTAAAAGCCTTGACTACAAACTTGCCTCAAGGCTTATTTACAGCTCTCCCCTTATATATATGTGTGTGTTCTAACTTGTGCATTACAAAATCACAATATATGGCAAAGTAATGCAAGTGGTGTTGGATAATATAATGTGATCATTCAAAACACTTGCACAATCCATCTTCAGCTGCCCAGGCGAATTTGGTTGCTTTTACAAAAGTGTGGTCAAGGCGCTCTTTCTCTACAGCACATCCGCACCCGGAAACCTAAAATAGACAGAAGTAATCACTAAGCGTTTCACAAGACAGGACTGTCCAAGATACAATATGCTTTGTCATGCTGGAGTGTTCTTAGTTCTATGTGAGTAGAAGTCAGCATCAAAATTCGCTTTGTTTTCAATGGAAACATGCTTGTTGGAGGTTCCCCCAGGCAAAAAACTGTGTAAACAACTTGACAGTACCTGGGGGCCTACAGAGGGTAGCATGTACAACAGATTTCACATACAAAAACAAACAGCATTAGTAGAAATGAAATATATACACAAGAAACATCTGAGCAATGATTCAGCATGATGCACACGTGAAACACGAGTTAGGTTTGAGTAAAAAAGTCTATTCATCAAGTAATTGCGCACATCCGATTTGAACAAACCGAATAAAGCACTGAAGTTAATCAGGGTTTTTCAAAGAATTGTAAAGTGCCAATAAGCAATATTCTAGTCTAGCTCTACAATAGTGTGTCATGTATGTAGTACTAGTATTTGCCTGTTAGGATATGCTGTAGTCATGGAACATATTCAGTTTTCCTAATACCTAAACTTAGTATGTTGCAGTCCAGCTGTTCATGTTCAATAAATAATTGTTTATGGGTAGCATTTAGGTTACAAAATTGATGCTAAAAAATTTGGCAGACCCCACATACTTTGGGAATCGATGGTATGCGAAAGACGCATAACATGTATTTTAATTTTTTTATTGAGCCATTTTATGAAGTGGAGCTCAATATAAGTACAAATTCTCGCACACACATACATTAAACAACCGCATAAGTTTCATTTGTTATGGGGAGATGTCACACCTTTGACAACATTAGCAGTTATTTGCTGTTTCGTAACGATGCCAACACAACATGGATATTAGCCCACACTAGAAGTGGTAGGCTGGTATGAAGCACTGGTGTTTGCGCTGGCACTCGCAACGATAGTAGCCCTCGACACTGTTACACAAATACTTCACAGGATGGTGCCTGACTACAATTGACTTTGATTCGACCTCAAGGCTGCATCATAGGAGTGCACATGTAATAGTTATAAAATTTGATAGCCAGTACTGCAATGACAGTTGATGTTACACAAACATTTGAGACTATTTAGAAAGTATAACCGAGGCTGGGCATGGCTCAGTGGTAGAATACTTAATTACCAAGCAGAATACTAGGTTTCGATTCCTGCTAGGACACTTGACTTTATTCTTTGCATTCAGTTTGGTCTATGGTGCCTATGTCAGCTTTTTAACATGATAGCGTGAAGAGCTCGCGTCGCAGAAAACCCACCGCCGGCGTCTGCCCCGTTGGTTGTGAGCGAAAAATCGTCTGTGCATCTGTGACCGAAAAATCAAGTTACCTAGTTCCAGAAACTCAAAATTCCTACTTATGACCTAATGGAGGCGTGCTAATTGCTGCAAAACTAAACCCCCCAAGTCGTACTACTAGGACACTCAACACAGGGCTTTAACACACGGAAGTCTATTGACATCGGCCAAAAATTAACGTTAGATGTACAGCGCTATTCCTTTTCTCATTTCATGAACTACACAATGCCATGATAATTGTACCCTGGTATTTTTGGTGCGCTGTATCGCACAAAAAATACAAGGATTGTGTCAAAGCATGGCATCAAATTTTTTACCGACATGTGTCATCGAAATAGAGACACGGCTACTAGTCTTACTTTAATGCTAAGAGCATTTAAGGTAAAGGCATTGAAGATAGCTGGTGGCCTTTTTTTTCACTATCTAGGTATCAATTTTTCACTATGTAGGGTATCGAAATCTTCCATGTCAGTCATAGTTTACTGACATTGCAAGCTCAAGAAAACAGTGGGGCTCTGAAGGCATCAAACACAGCGTCTTCGCCAGATTTTTCTAAGAAGGCGGTCTTTAAAATTGCTAATGTTACCAATTTTTTCGCTCTAATTTCGTGCTCTGCATCAATTGCACCTCCATCCTACTTGTTTTTTTTTCTTTTTGCATTCGTGCTCTCACTAACTGCTTACCTTGTCTTGCTCAAGTGTTCGTTTGACATAAATAGGACTACTTGATCTAAAAGGAAAGGCCACTGTAGACAGACGTAAGTTTTTTGTTCTTATCCAGGAACATTTCATTTGTAACATCGTTCATAATGCGATACTATTTCTTTTCAAACTAGGCTTGTTTGTTCCTACTCTGTCTGCAAGTGTCAATATCATCACGAGTAATGGTTTTTCCATGATCGCCCAAAAATTTCGGACAGCATCAAAAGAAAAACCCTCATCTGAGGACGCCTTTGATGTCGGATAGTTCAACCTTGAATACAGTGTAAATTCTTCAATTTTCATCTGAAGTTTGCTTATTTTCACCTGGAAGTTTTTTGTGCCTGTTTAAAGGTGCCGACAGGCTCTTCATGCAAAGCCTTTATTTCTAAAGAGCGCGCGTAGACATTGTCACCACCTTCGTTCCACCACTTCGTGAAGGACCCAAGTTCAGTATGAATTTTGTGCTTGAAATCCTCTGTTTACCATGACAAACAATTCACAGGGAAACCTTAGTACTCTTGCTTGGCAGGAGTGCATGCAGGTAATACTAACACAATTAAGCAAGAAATAAGTGTCTCACCTGTGCAAAATTGATTTTGGCAAGCACTGTGAAGACCACACACACCTGCTGCCAAACTGAGGAGAACTATGGAGAGTACTTCATATAAGTAGGTAGCGTCCAGTAAGCTTGGTGAGGCACAGCGCATAAGCAGGGTGAACAGAGCTTGATGCTTGAAACAATGTTTCAGAGTTCGCTGGTGGTTGGGCTCCTTGACCTTGTCAGGAAATTTCCTTGAGCAGCCCTCACTCAAATGAAATGACAGACTGTGCCGAAGAATTTCTGCACCAGTGCAAAAAAATTATTTAGTGAGGTTTGTCTAGACTGCATGCGCTGCTTGCCAAATTGCAGTGAATGGCTAGAACGCATGTCCAAACATATTTAGTGGCACGCAACTAGAAATACAAAAAGGGCATGCTGCAGTATAAATACAACGACAAAACATGCGCTGCAGAGCTTTTCATGGTCGATGTCAGTACATGTGAATTTCATTTCACCTTTATAGCTCATTCATGACACGAAGATGAAGTTATAGAACTCTTAGATGAAGACACCCCCTTTTAAGCTGTATCGGACTGCGCGTAATTAAGAGATAAGCATGCGTGAGTAATGCTGTGTCTTGCAATCAATAAATTCTGTTCTTGAAGCTGACCAAATATATGCACGAGTGCATCCATAGAGGCACATTTGCATTTCTGTAGTTATGATTCCCCCAACCCCATGTGATGTGTTTTCTTAAGTAATGCCATGCAATATGCAACATATGAATATTTTTATTCCGTAAAATTGCCTTACCGCTGATATACATGTCAGTATGCGCATATGCATCCACTGCAGATAAGCATAAAATTAAGCAATACTGACACATGAATTTTTCACCAAGGTAGTGGAGGGCTCCAGAAATTTTGACCACCTGGGGTCTTTAACGTGCACACCAAATCTGAGAACACAGGCCTACAGCATTTTCACCTTTATCGAAAAAGCAGCCAGCAAGGCCGGAATATCATCCTGCGACCTTCGGGTTAGAAACCGAGTAGTACCTTAGCGACTAGACCACTGCAGACAGGACTTCAATCTCCCTGTTCACCCCGTGTAGGGTGATAGACCGTCTTTGCTGGTCTGGCTAACCTCCCTGCCTTCCTTCTCTACCATTTATTCTCATGAGTTCAACGAATGAAGCTTCCTTCAAACGGCTAACATTCGGACGTTTATAATTTGCCTGAAATTGAGTTCACTAAATGAATATTGTGTGCTGCTTCATAGTGATCATTGATCTAAATTGTTCTGGTTGGCTAAAAAGGCACTACTCCTCACTTCTAATCAAACAGCACAAGCTGTAATGACCATAGGGGAGGAAAAGTGGAAACGCTAAGACAAAACATCAATCTTGAACCCCATGCCATCACAATGAAGCAGGCAAGCTTCTGCAATATTGACCGGCAACCAGGATCTCAGACACTGCAGATAGCTACATAACGTAATGGTTTCCCAACATGACGTAAAGGCAGCAGAATCACATATTGCCTAACCTGCTTCATTATGATAACGATGAGGCCATAACGTTATTGGCCTCTGTATGCTAATAACAATTTACCTTGCATATCATGTGACATTAACATTCAATATGACGTCATGAATCTTGCATCCCACCGTGTGGTACCAACAAGGCGGTTTTAGTGACGTCGGTGCAAGGCAATAAACAACAATCACTTGGTGAACATTATTTTTTTATTATTCAATTGGTCTGATGCGTACATCTTCAAAAAACGGCAGTTTAGATTTGTTCATTCTTAGATAAATACAATGTCTAAGTTTGCATGTCAGCAGCAACATATGCACGCCTTTGGCACGCATACTGTGATGTATAACCTTATTGTGTTTTGAGCAATAAATTAGGCATTCATACACTGCACATATCACAGGTCACTTGTAAATCTGCAGCGAGGTCATAAAGAATTTATGATATCAGATAAAGCGTTACACTTGTATTCGAAAGTGTCATTGGAAGTTTTGGTAGAACTTAGTTTTAGAATGTTTGTAGACGTATAGGTATTCGGCAAAGTTTTAACTCCAAAGCGGGCTGCAGCGCCCACAATTCTTTTACAAACCAGAAGAATGCAATGATATGTGAACAGGGGGGAACAAGCAGTACCACCAAAATTGCACTCGAACGAGTGAACTACTGCTCAACCTAGCGCTTGCACAGCTAAGTACGGCTATTCGGCCACTCATAGAGAAAATGTATTGACCCAGGCGTAATTGCACGCTTTGAGAACCGCACCTACAGCACGCTGTGTCAAGTTTACGCACACTTAATTAAGCTGAATATCATGGTAATTTATATTATACGTGCCCGGTGGATGCAAACACATTTGGTCACACAGGAAAACACATCTACCTTATAGTAGTCACACACATTTATTTAATGATCATGTAGCTGTTGAAAAGAGGACGCGTAACATATAAAACTTTCTTCATATACTTCTTTGGCACAGAAAACGAACAAGGCCGCGTAAATACCAACGCGGACACCACGTTATTCTTCTCCATTCTTCTAAATTAAATACGCAAAGATCTAATTCAACGCGAATCACCGGAATACTCAAACGCACGCGACACACAGACGACGCTTACGGCTTCCATGCGCAGTCCCCGAACGGCGTCCGACGGCATTGCAAAAATATAGTGATTCATAGCGTGAAGAGCATCGCCCGCCGACTCACAGCACACAGCGCACATTGCTTTAACCTCCTTCCCCACAGAAAAAATTCATCCGCGCGTAACGTCCCTGAGCTTAGACTTGAGCCTAATGAAATCAGACACGCCAGCAGGCTCGCTACGTTAATAAAAACTCACTTATCGTCTACCAGCTAGAAAAACCTTAGTTCACAACGTTTTATACTATAGCGCTTTCGGTGTTAACCGCGGGAGGAGCCGAGGACGCGAGCGGAAGCACAACAGCCTGGATCGGGCACGCCGCGGCCTGGCCGGAGAAGCAAAAAACAAAGCGTCGACAGCAGAAACATCCACCTACCTTTTTAGTTGGCGAGCGCTCGACGGTACAAAGCAGCCGGTCCTCTCTTGAGTATAGTGCATCTTCGTAACAAGCAGCACCGACAGAACACGAAAGACAGCGCAAGCACACTTTGAACAACATAAAAAATCGACTTTAAACCTCGGCACACGGCCGTTGCGGCCTCAGGAAGATACCGCCATTTCTGTCCTGCTGACGCCACCGATCCGCATTTGCGCACATAATTTTTTATGATAAGTAAATAATTATTTCTGCTTAAATTTTAAGTAAAAAATAGTGAAAAATAGAAGATACGCTAGTGTGTATTGCATAGAATATTTTTTTCTTTGAAAATGACAAAATCACATAACGCGTATTTGCGCGAAAATTGAAATGTGGAAAGAGCGCGCGCGCGAAATTTGAAACGTTTGCTTGCTTGTGTATTCTTATACCGATACCTTGTTAACATCTGTACATTGGTTGAGTGGTTAAGCTGGCTGTTAAAAACAGTGTTAAAGCGGTTGTATATTAGTACAAAGTACAGGCAGCAAGCAAAATTTGTCACAACAAAATAAGCGTATTAGTTGGCAAACAATATTTAGCTGTCTTTAGTGAATTTTCTTAGGAAAATGTTTTAGTCAAGGCTCATTTTAACTTGCTTTGAAGAATATTTCTATGAACAAAATCAAGAAAACGTTTCTTTAATGTTATAATATTAAACGTCAAAGTCCATAGCCCGCCATAAAAATTGGTAACACGTGTCAACTGATACATTGTAAGGTTAACAAATATTTGTACAACACAAAAACTATTTATCTACCACGGTCTTGTTGGTTTGTATTTCTTTGCATTAACAAATGTATGATTTATATATACTGTCATGGACGAAGCTTTGTTTTCAATGTTAGGCGCAAACGAGGCCGAGAGCTCTATATGTGTAAGTCACAATCCGGTTGTAGCTCTACAAGCTGCGTACTCCGCCATTGGCTAGTGAGCTTGTAGCGCATGGCTTGGTCAGCGCCGGCCGTGAGGCGAGGCGACGAGAAAAAGGCAGCAAGAATGCAAGAACCAGTGCAGAACTTACGTTCAGCGGGGCACTATCGCTATTCAGATATCCGTTACTGCGGTGGGGCTATTAATGAGACCATGGTGTCTAACCAGTAGACATCTAAAAGCTGTTGGTTATGCTCTATGACCACGTTACTCACAAAGCTTTGTCGGCGACTGTGCACCCTATGGGTGCTCATCAGCACCCATTAGTTGTTGCACCCTTTTGCACCCTAGTTTCCACCCTTTTGATGTGTTCACCCTTTAGGTTCCGCTTGTAGGGTGCTGAGACGCGAATAGGGTGCTCAAAGGGTGTGCTTAGGGTGTCGGCACCCTTTGACACCTTAAGGGTCAGAATCGGTTTACTGTGT